>JAQFZM010000354.1:0-36435 GCA_034695785.1 Galumna obvia
CATAATGCAGAAAAAGCCTTAAAATTGATGTTTTATGTGTTTTTAAGCAATTTTGGGTCATTTTCAAAATACCCCCTCTTATATCCCCCTTGGACCTCGGTCTTTTGCCATACCTGCTCTTAAGAGTCTATTAGTTGGCCAAAATCGAGTTCCGACTGTATATACCTAATTCAGAAATTGAATGTATTATTATTTTTTAAGATTAATTTTCTGTTCGTTTCATAGACTAAATAGTATTGAGAGCTATAAGAGATGTAAAATACAATGTCTTTCCTCTTTCCTATTGTGTTAATGAATAGAAAAATGAAATAATGAACGGAATTAAAGTGAAAAAGATATTACAAAATGAATAAATCAAACAAAATATGCAAATGAGAAGTACATTAACTTTCAATTATTCACCTCTTCTTATGATATTATTGTTTCAAATATTTTATTAGAATAATTAAGACCACAAAACTTGAAAAATATTTGTCATCTTTTGTACTCAGAATAATAGCCTAACATTAATACAACGGGAAGACATCACCAGAGGTTTTAAATGATTTTTGCTTGTTAGCAAGGTAATCTTTCAAATGAATATAATTTCTGAAAATTGTTTTAAAATAAATAATGAAAAATAAATGCTTTAAATAAAAAATATTAAATTTTATTAAGTTTTCTTTCATTTATAGAATTTTTTGATATTTAAAGCAATTATTTATAATATTTTAAGTATTTATATTAAGGCTATTTTAAACAATAAATATGAGATGAAAATAATAGTTTTATCAATAAAAAGGAATCATACAGGATAATTTGGAAAAAATATAAACAATTTTTAAGAACATTTCAGTGATTTAAGTTTAGACAAAAGACTTACGACAATTACACATAAAATAACAAATAAATGTTAATAAAAGTTCTTTTGATTTCTTAACTAAAAGACAAAAGCTATCTTGTCTAATTGTCAATTTGTCTAATCTGTTTTGCTGTTTAATCAATCAATAAGCAAGTTAATTCATAATTATTCGCTTTAATTGATTTATTTCATTATTTTGTCAAGGCAATTATTCGATAGTTAAGAAAGTTGAACCATACTCTTAATACTAAGTGAAATGAGTTATGACAACCAAATTATGCGAACTCTGGAAGAACTTATTTTCTCAAATAATTAAAGCGAATAAAACATACCATTGAAGTGCTAATTGAGTTATAAGGTTTTGGCACATAAATAATCCGCTAATAATTCAAAAGTAACAAGTACCAAATCGGTAACAAAGGGTTGTTTAAAGTTAACGAGCATTTCTTTCTTCGGAAAAGAAACCGGAGTTCAAAACAACACAAAATTTAAAAACCATTCAATAAGTTATTGATTTGTTTGTATGAAAGCATAGCATAACTTATATTTCATTAAACTTTAATAAAAACAAAATTTAAATAAAAAGTGAATTTGAATGAACACTAAAATGAATTAATTGATAAAATATTGAACTCACGTTTGAGTTTTTTGATCAATAAGTGATGAAATCGATAAAAAGGGTGTAATCATTAAATAACATAATTAAAAGACTTTTATAAATACAATATTGAAGTTTGAAAACAAAGTGAAGTTTAAAAAAGGGAATGAAATGAAAACTGCAATTAATTTTCTATCAAAACTCGTTTGAAATATTAGTTGGAAATAATGTTTAACTGTATATACAAACAGGAAAGTAAATGATAAGATATTATAATCTTTGTAAATTTTCTATTTTTGTAATCGAAGGAAATAATCATAAAATGAAAAGAATAATAGTTTTCCAAAACATTTAGGCGTTTGTTTTACGAGGAATTTGAAAAAATTAAAGAACAATCAGACAATAGTAATGAGAAAATGAAAATCTTATGAACAACTAATCTGTGGTAACCTTCAAAGTCCTGAAAGAGAGTCGACACTCATTTGACGCCGCAATCAATTTGAATAAATTAGTTTTGAAACAATAGTGAAAGTCTTACTCCTCTATAATCATGAGTTCACTCAAAAACGACTACACTATTGCTTCAATTAGATGTCCGCTCCTTATCTTTGTTTGTATCGAAACGTTTCAATTCTAAACACTTTTTTTAAACAATATTTTTATAAATGATTTTCCAAATTTTGATTAATTAATAAAAAATAACTTTAAATTTAAAGGTCATTATTAAGAATACCATAAACTAACTAGATTAAAGATTAATGCAACGCCTAATTTTCAAATTAAAATTCTTTCACTGATAAGACAAACATTTTATTTTAAAATTGTTCGGAGAAATTCTTTTTTTATTTTTTATATATCAGATTATTTTAATTATACTTCAGTTATATTTTAAATGGAATAACTGGTAATCAATTTTGAAATGACTTTGAATGTAAGCAAAAGAAATGAATTATTCTTAAAATTATTGAAAAGAAATTAAAGAGAAAAATGAAAATCAATAACAAATGCTATTCATCACAATCTTTGAAGACTTTTAATATAAATATCTCGACATAAGATTTAAGACAAACACAAAGACATTGACTTTGATTTTAAGATAATTAAATCAAAGTTTAGTCATTGTTTGGTTTGATTTAATCATAAAATACATATATTTATATATTGAGGTCACAATTATCCGATGCCTCGAGAAATGCTCTTCATTTTGATAAATATATGACAAAAAATTATTTGAGTTTATAATTAAAAACGATTTAAAACCAATTATTTAATTATTGAGTTAATTAAAATAAATTCTTATTATAAGTAATTAGATTTGATTTAAGTGTCGATACATTTGTCCCAAACTTTTTAAATATAAATTGCTTTTAATAATATAATCGATCAAAAAAATAGTTAATTAATTGGAGTCAAAAGCATAAGATTGACAACAAAATTGATGTAAAACTCAAAGAATTGGCTCATATATAATGATTTGAGAGTTTCTTAAGTTTTGTTAAGTTTTCAAGTTTTTATATTTAATAACATTTTGACGGATGAAAGTGAGTACCGATGAAAACAATTATTTGACATTTGAAGGCTAACCCTCTCTAATATATAATTCCGGAAACATTTACGTCACCGATTGAACATAACTCAAGAATTATATCTGAAAACAAAAGATTTTTTTTGGGTACAAATCAAAAAACAAGTTATCCTTACAATTGAATGAATTACTATTTAAAAGGAAAATCATTCAAATTATTAAAAACAAAATCAATGAATAAATATAAATGTTTAATGTATCGAATTTCGTTTTAAATGTCTTCGATTAGTTTCGTAATCATTTGTTAAGCTTTAAGTCATTTACAGATTATTAAAATTTTAAAAATATTATAATCAAAGAATTTGGAATCATTTCAATCATCGCATGATTTCATATAGATAAAAAAAACAATTTTCTGAGTAAAAGAAATTCGTTTTATAATTGAAATTAAAATCATTTAATAATTGATTTATAAGAAGAGAAAGACATTTGAAAACTTACGACTTTATCACAGGTTTTGCTTTGAAATGAAATCTTTTATAAATAATGGATTAGAATCAGTGAGAATCAGAGCACAGAATATAGAGAGTGAATCAATTTAAACGGAATCAAGAGGTGACAACTACTCCACAAGTAGTGACTACATGTTGACTACTTTATAACATTATGTGTCGCAGTCTTTACTCGTATTTAGAGAAATAATGCGACAAAATTGAAGATAAATGAATGAGAAGTAAAAGAGAGCGATGAAAACTCGGCCCAAATGACAAACAAAACCAATGAGAAAAGTTTTACTCAATTCATTGTATGAGCGCAGCCTCACCTCAATTGTCAGATCCGATTCCATTCAAATAAACAGATTTATTGTGTTATGGATTTTGACAAAAAACTATACAAATAATAAGAAAACATATAATGAGGACATCTTTTACTAAATAATGAATAATTGGAAACTCATTCAAACTTCAATAAATCGTTACTAAACTTCAGTGAAAAACTTTATAATTATTTTTTATAAAAACACGAAAGTTATGAAAACTTGTCTCTACAAAACTTGTCTCTACATTAGAACTAAACTGAGTTGAGTTAAGTTGAGCTAAGTTGAGCTAGCATCATCCACCAATCATTGATATTTTCTGGATAATTGGATTTACAAAAGAAAAGAAACTAATAATTTTCAAAATAGTATTCAATTATGTGATACCCTTAAAGGTTTTCATTTCAAACAGAGCTATAATTAATTAAAAATTATTTCATTAATCACTTATAAAATGATTTCGAGACAAATGTTTTCCATAATTTTGGAATTAAAAGATTTTAAAAATTAAATTACTTTAAAAAAATGTTTTTAAAACGAAATAAGAATTCCTAAAACTTTGAGAAAATTAGGGAAAACTTAACTCAGATTTTTTTGAGAGAAAAATTTCAACTTTAAGTATAAAATTAAATAAATGTTTGTATTAGAAAAAAAAGTATAATTTATTAACTCTTTGACTCCACAGATAATATTTGACTCATAACTAATCAATAATAACATTTTTACCTGATTATTGTAGGAACTAGCTAAATACTAGTTTTACTCTAATTTTAGACAATCAGTTGTATTATCATATTATTCCTTTGTGTCACTAATGAGATATTTTTGGGGCAATAATTAGAGTACTCTAAAGTCATAATTATGTTTACTTCGAGAGTCAAATAAAGTTAAATAAATTATCAAATGATGAAATGAGTGATGAATAACTTGGTTAAGGTATAGCCAAAAGTCAATATTCCAATACCTGTAGGTCCATATTTTGTCAAAATATTTTTAAAAATACTTTTGGCAGTGAAAAATTTAGACTAGGTCAATAACTTGTCAAATATTGTAATGAGCTGTCAATTTAGAATTGAATACAGAAAAACCTTGGTCACTTTCCGAAATTACAAACAAATTAGATTAATTGACTCTATCACAAATTTAAGAGGACTGACTTATTAACTGTATATTCTCTCGATATGAACGAAAAAGAGTTTTCATAATTTAGTTTATGTTAACATAAAATTGAAAACTTTAAAAAAGTTAATAACATTAATAAATAACATCTAATCATTGCTTATTGTCTTTAATTAAAGGAATTTGATTTTTTACTTCAAATCATTAAAAATTTGGAAAATATTTAACCCAAATCTGGAATTTCTCCGTTTCTATAAAACTTGATATTATCGATGAGAGATTATCAAAGAAATTATCTAGGACTAATTGTACAAAATTAGTTCAAATCAATTCAATTCCTTTAATTTGTGTTCATTAAGTCTTTCTTTTATTAAAAAAAAGTTTTATTCAAATGTCAGAACAAATAAGTCTTAAATTTGACAAAAAATTTTAATAATTAGTTTAAAACAAAAAAGACTTAAAAATAATAAATACTTTTGTAAATACTGTATTTAGTTAAGTTTAAAATAACTGTTATTTTAAAGATTTGCATATTAATTGTTAATCGTTTTAAAGCGTTTCATCAAAAACTTTAAAATTGAGTTTATGTTACTTTTTTAAAATTAAAGTTTACAATAATTACCTTAGTCACTTACTTTAAATATTTTATTTACTAGAAAATGTATTTATGATTATTATAAAGATATAAGATAAGGGGAGTGATCAAATTGGTCATGTTAGTTAAATTGACTAGAAGGACATTTATTAAATTAGTTCAACTATTTTTTGAAGTCCTAATAATTAGATTCGGAATCATTTTTTATAATCTTATTATTTTCACTCAACATATTTGAAGAAATTTCTATTATTATCTAAAAATATTAATAAGATTTGTTTTTAGGTATTTATGTCAAAAAATAGCCCATTTGTTAAGTTGTCATATGCTTTTGCTATTTGCCATTTTACTAGTACATTTTACTGTACCTTTGCTTTTGAATTGATTGAAAATTCAACTTTTCTTAAAAAGTCTTTACAATAATTGACACTAAATATCAACGAAATGTTCAAATAATCAAACTCTGAGACAATGTTTCAATTTATTGGATAATAATAATTAACATTACTTTAAAGGTTATATAAGTTTAATATTTAAACGTTTAATGGTTTGATATTTAAGATAACTTTAAATTGAGATATAAGTCAGTAAACAGTTATTAGAAAACGACAAAATTGAAACCAATTACCAAAATCTTAAGTATTTATAATGAAATGGTTTAACTCGTGATTACAATTATGAAACACTAAACTTACCGACAATTTCTGAGTTATTTAAACTTTTATGATAACTCGGAATAGGATTGAAAAGTCTTTCACTTTGAAAGTAATTGAAAACGAAATACAAATGAAGTCAAAATTGTTTGATATTAAAAGCGATTAATACTTTAACAAAACATGAATTTTAACTAAACGTTTGCAATCAGAGCACACTTTAAAACAAAACACAATTCATTTGAAAACACGAAAAGTTATTTGAGTTTACAATAGTTGGAAGTCTGACTGTTATCAGAAGCAAAGGGGAGAGACAGCAAACTCTGGATTACGTCCTTGGAATTCATTGGAATCCTTTTGTTACGAACTTATGCGAAATAATGCAAAATAGTTTTAAAGTGAAAACAATGAATAAGTGCTTCTGTAATAATAGCTGCACAAAACCACAATAATAGCCTGAGTGGAGGCAACGCACAGCATATTCTTCATGCCTTTCCAATAATTCAAACAATGCCTGTGAATGTTATTAAATATTTATGAAAACTTTTAGAGCACTAAAAATTTCGATTCTTTTAAATGACATCATTTTATTATATTTTCATCAACTTTTCAAAAGAATGTGAAAACAATTGTCCAAACATAACAAGTTAACAAATTTAACCATGCTCATCGAATAATTAACATTAAACTTAGTAATAATTATATTATATAAACAAAAGTTTATAGTTTTGTAGTTTTTTTAGTTTAATTTTGTCGAAATTATTGTTTACTTAGAATTTTATCCGAAAGTATTCAATTATTTTGTGAGTCATTCACTTTGAGAAGTAAAGGGATTCATAGGGTTGTAGACGATAGACATAAACAAAAATACAATTCATTCCAAATGAATCCCTGGAAACAATATTTTAGAAATTATATGACTTAACAGTAATTTTAGTGCATTTTATGAATGATCTCTACATCAGAAAAGCATTGAAGGAAATCACTTATTATTTGAATGAAAAGAGTCCACATTTTTGGTGATATCGGAACCGACACTTATTCGTCATCTCTGAGATTAGCAAACGTTTATTAACAGCAAAGCTCTCCAATTACTGAACAACAAATGAAATGTTTTCCAGAAAATAAAACATAATCTGTTTATTTTCATTGTTTTTCAGTACTGAATGCAAAATAAAAGTGAACTAAAAATAATAAAAAATTTAAGTTAACTTTCATTGCGTTTACACTCAATTAAATCATTCAAAAATTAATAACAAACGCAGAAAACAATTGAAGCAAAATTTAAATTCTGTTTTAAAAACACTTTTAAAGTCGGATTTTTGATGAATTTCGTAATTAACAGATTTTTTTGTACTAATTTATAATTTATTACTCTTTAATTGAATACTTTGTTCGCATAATATATTATTTTTTTGTCTGAATTTGGTTCAAAGTTTGAGTGAATTGAAATAATTTTCACATCAATCTTAAGCTTTGGCTCAGATTTAAAGCGAATAATCAGATCCTTTTTGTCAATTTATGAATAATATTCTAATTATAACTTTCAAAGAAGTGAGAGATAAGAGCAGTTTTTAAACACAAGACATAACCTCATATATGAGACAATAGAACCATTCATTCAAGTATTGTCGCGAATAATCTGCACCTTCTCTTCAAAAATAATGAACTGTTGAATACGAGTGAAATCTAGTGATGTCTTAATTATCGCAAATAAGTTTTAAAAACCAAATTAACAAAAATGATGTTTATTTGCGTTCAATTTTTTCAGATATATTTTAAAGCAAAAGTTTTATTGAAATGAATATAAGATTTGGTGAGAGTTTTGTTAATGAAATCCGATGAGAGATTTAATTGAAAAGAGACAAAAAGTTTGGTTTATTTTTGTTGAGAGTATTGTAGACGTAAATATCGGTTCGAATTTCTATGTCTTAATGAGGCCGACAAACAACAACACAATTGCAGTTTTAGTTTAAATCTTTGCCAAACTTTGTTTGTAATTACAACTGAAAACTAGTGAACAGTCTAATGATTAGCTTAACTTTCCTGCACTGACTCTGCACTGGTCTTTGTTCGTCATTAAGGCGGATGTGTTATATGTTGTGCAAAGATTTGGATAACCGATAGATTCGTTTAGAACTAAGACTTGGAATTCACAATTGACTGTTGAGTGAATGAGCGCTAACCGGACTAATAGTAGTATAGTGTGGGTGAGAGCACAGCATAGAATAGAGTAGAGGACAATACACGACCAAATGAGATGACAATGTCTGCCCAAATTCAAGCTCTCGACTAAACAGCATTCAAACCACAATAAGAGTTCATTAAATATTGAGATCTTTCAGTAGTCTCATAGTGAGAGTCACTGAAAATTATACTCTCTTTTAACAATTGATAGTCAATAGTCAGCATAAAAATGAATCTCAAAATGATTGCTATTCTTCACTCAATTTCATATTCTTTTTGAAATATAACTAAACTATTTAAAATCATTTCTATTCATAAAATACTTCATTTGAGGACAAATCAAATCTCGAATAAAAGAGAAACGAAAATATCGTAAATTCGATAATAGATTTAACTAAAGATTATAACATCGGTTTCAGAACTAATAATAATTGTAATGATTTTCAATGTATTTATTATAAGAAAATATTTAAAATTAAAATTCTATAATAAAAAAAGTTATATAAAGAGTTTAGTGTTTCGGTAAGACTATATAATTTGTGATGAGTTGTGTATTGGTGGCACTTAACAACTAATAGTGAGTTCAAACAAATGCCAATTGAGATCACAAGTAGGCAAACACACAGACATATGAACAACACATACACTCACATTCACTAATACAGCAGATAATACGTATGGCGAAGACATAAACATACGGTTTTCTCGGAAAGCAAAGTAAAGTAAAAACTGCTAATTCGCTACAATTCTCTTTGCAAAAGTTGAGTACAAACTACCAGAGAATAAGGAGAAGGGTATTAACTGTTGGCGCTCAGCATCTCTAAGTGAAAGCAGGATTAAGGCATTGGTAAAGCAAAAACCATTTTATATTAATGGAGAGTTATTTGGAGAACAGTGTTGGCCAGTGTTGGCCAAAGTATTATATTGATGACGACGATTATTATGAAATAATGCCCTGCCTTATGCCTGCCTTATGCACAGGCTATTGATACAAATAACTTAAACTCGAGTTACTTTTATTGATCTTTTTTTTCATATCAATACTTAGAGTAAAATAAATAGAGCAAGAGCCAAAACAACGAATTCAATCTATTAGTCTATTCCGTCGGTTCTGTGTCTGAAAAGTTTGTCATTTGTCGTCACAAAACCTTTTGATTATTTTTGTTTTTCATATCCAGTGATTAATATTTTCGTTTTAATTTCGATGCTTTCAATTCTATTATAACTAATTTAATTAAAATCATTTTTCATTGATGTTTGAATTATATTATCATTTAATAGAAGAAAACTTTTATTTTTTCTTTTAATAATTAAATTAATAATTAAATTAATAATTATAAGAGTTTTCAAATCAAATCAAAATTGAAATTCAATTCAAATGCTTTTAATTATGATTTTTAAATAGAAATATATTGAATGCAAGGATTCAGCAAACAATTGCTTAAAAGAGTAAGTTTAGGGACAACTTATAAGTTTTCAGTCAACAAAACCATTTCAATATTCAAGAGATCTATTGATTTTTACATTCAGTTATGGCCCATAAGTTATGTTTTGACGCCGTAAATGACACTTAACTACATTATTCGAGAGTAAAATATTGTCACTCAAAATGAGTCAACTCTTGTGATTCAATGTTTCTCATGAAATAAACTACATATATATGTTTACTATATATCTGGTTATGAGAGCGAATGAGACAAACTTAAGACTCATAATATAATTGTTTCCTAAAAAATGTTATTCGATATTAAAAAGTTTTGGATAAAAGTTAATGAAAGATATCGGAAATACATTTCTATTCACTGCAAATAAATTCATTGTATCGATCGATAAGTGAAAGATTATAACTCTTTATGAAGAAAAACGAAGAAAAGATTTATATTTAGTTTAAGTAATCTTATAAACAATAAAGAGATTGAATTCATGTTCTGTTATCGGGTTTAGTATTACAGGACTCTATGACTCAATCTTTTGGTCGATTGTATTTTCGAAGAGAATTGGTCTCACAATTGAGACTCTGATACACAATATTGTATAGAAATATATAGTGGCGCTCAGGGATTTACAGCACCGGCTCTTTGCAATCGGAGATATGAAGGAATAGCCATTGCATGGGATTGACATTCAGTGCTTTTGTTGGATGCAATGCAATATATAATTCCTTAGGTCTAACTCTAACGCCTTTTTCCAATAAGTTGCGATTCTATTGAATTTTTCTCAATGTCCAGAATTAACGCAAAGGACACACAGAGAGAGACTGAGAGAGACAGAGAGAACATAGAGTTATACAGTGATAGAGACAACTATTCAATATATATTTAGTGGCGTCAATGTATTGTACAAACATTGTTATCGCGCTTCGATTGTCCAATCATTTGGATTTCAATTCGAATCCATTCGTGCATCAAATCATTCAATCAATTCAATCGACACATCACTACAGAGAATCTTAAAATCTTTTATGAAAAAATTGAAATACCAGTACTTAAGTCACTGTTATTACTGACAGCTATTCAGTGCTTATATTGATATACAATTTTCAATACTTTTTTGAAATCTTAACTCTGAATACAAATACAGATATCGTTTAATAAAATAGTTTTAAAAGGTTTTCGAGTATTTTTTCCGCCATATTTTATTCAAGACTCTGGACACAGGTCTTCAATGGATACAAATAGTGAATGGAGTGAGACATTAAGGTTTTCTACAATATGTATAGAGTCAATATGCAAGAGTCAAATAGCGTTTGAAATTTGAATAAAAAACAAATTAAATATTTGACAAAAAAGTTCAACAAAAGCGTTGAGACTCTGATCTGAAGATTAACTCTTGTAAAACATAAAAAGTGTCATATTTTATGCTCGTTTTCAATTGACAAATACAGTATGCAATAAAAGGCATACTTCAAGAATATTTGTGGTGAGCACTGCATTTCGTCATAGCAACCCTCCGACACAATACCAAGACTTCTCTGAATACAAAACTTGTTATTCAATTGAAAAGAAAAATAAATTCAAATTTTTTATTTGAATAAAATTACAAAAAACTTATTCAACAAACAATCAGAATATATGCCTTCAAATGTATTTTCGAGAAGAACTTCAAGTGTTTTATATTTGATTCAAAACTGTTCGACACTCAAGAAATTCATTTCATTTGATTCACTCGAATATAATGATAGCAAAGAATCATTAAATGTTAGTCAAGGGATCAGTCCGTTGGCAAAGGATTAAAAACATTTCTCTTTGCAATCATTTTGATGGCAAACAATTCATAAGAGGACAAACCGGTCAGAGAATACACTTCTCTGATTTGATCACTTATATAATATGAGATAATAAGATATAACTATGAGATACATATGAGGTGTAAATCATTTAAATATCAATAAAGAAATATTTGTTTTCAATTATTGTTAAATCACTTAATTTGAAAATTAATAAAAATTCAATTTATTATAACTTTAGGACTAATAGTTATAAATTGATTTAAATTTTAGTCTTTTGAAGATTGAGTTCTTTCAAGTGATAACTTGTTTCTCAGTTTCTCTTTAATAGTTGAGATGACTTTTCTGACAGCTGTTCCTTTAGAGTAAGTAATTGCCGGAGCGCTACCATTGATCAAAGGGTTGCCAACATATCAGAGATCCACACATTTGGGAATAATAGTAATGAATTGCTGCGAATTGGGAATAGTTTGGGACAAACGATCATAAAATGTTTACAATCAGTGATCACTTAATAATTTGTGAAACAAAACTCCACACAATTAGAAGAAGAGACACAAAACCAAATATAATATGAAAATCGAATAATTCGTTTAGAATGAGATCAAAACAAATCAATAGTTTTGTTGCCGACTATTATTACATATCTATATGTATTCCATGGATTCCAAATATTTCTGTTAGAACGCAGTCTTTAAATGGCAGTTAATCTCATTATAACTCAAAAATACTTTTATGTGATTAATGAAAAACATTTCATTTAAAAGAGAATTAAATCAAAATATTATAAAAATAATAAAAGAATTAAAAAAAGTCATAATAATTACGGAATCATTTTTTTGAGACTTAAAATTTATCAAAAAGTTGTGAAATATAATAATATTTGATTTAGTGGTGATAAACATATATAAAGTCGAAAAAGATTTATCCAGCTGTTAATCATTGATAAAATTAGGAATCGCTTATAAACTGGTCTATTCCGGAATCCCTCTTCGAAGAGCATTAATGACAAAATACTTCCTGGGATTTTGAAACCTTAACCTTAGCGTCAATGGATAAGCACTAAGTTTGTGGTGGTTTTTTTGCCCACAAAGTATTTTACCAAAATACTCCCTCTTGGATCCTTGCTTATTAGTGAACATGGTGAATCAGTAAGAAAGACAAACTTATTTTACATTTAAAGACATTTTTCTTCTCTACTTTATATTCAACTTAAGGATCAATATGTGAGATATAGCTTGTTGCTTTTTCCTCATCTCTATGGTAATCAAAGCTTTGATTTTTAAGTTATACTTAATGAAATTTTAATATTTAAACTAGACTATTTCAAAGCTCAAAGCATATGTAGTCAAAATAAACAAGTAAATAAAAATATTATTTAAAGATTTCCTTAATTTAAAGCAAATCAAAGGGCAAATCAGAGCCAAACCAAACAGACATTGATTTTATATTTTTCTTTTTTATACAAAAAAAATATTTGAATAGAAATAACTGGAAATGTAGGGAACAAAAGGGAAATGTTAATGATGTGGAAAATAATAGCGATCAACAATAGAAAACATTGAAAACATAGAAAATTGAAAATATAAGCACAAAATGATTTGAATGTAAGTATGGAATACTTTTTGAGAGTCAAAAGAATATATTTTGTGCTATACTTTCATCAAAACTCAGAAAAATATTATAATATTAGAAAAGATGAGAAAAAGTAAAGAGAAGTTATATAATAGAATGGAGTGAAGGTATGAGTAGATCGTAGTTCTGAAAGCGAAACGTTCATATTCTGTGCTGACAATACTGGGCTAATGTACTTCAATTCAGTTCTTCAAAAGTTATACAATAGACCAGAAAACAGTACTCTTTTATCTGTGTTTGAAGAGTGTAAGCAAACAATATATGGTTTTGTATGCATTGAACGCTTGTTGCGGCTCTGGTTGACAGACAACCAAAATGCTTACGCAGACTATAATTAGCCCACATATTGAGTCATAATATAAGCAAAATAAACAATATTTCGCTATGAATATAAAGCACCTGTACTTCACTCACAAAATTCTCTTTGTCTGTTATCATCCATTTTAATGTATCACTAATTCATTTGTAATATTTTACAGACTTTTCTTCTCTTTTATAATTCAACATCTTTTTAATGTCACCGATTCCAATGTTTCTTCTTTAGCCACTATATAAGCAGGTTAATTTTAGCACAATCACCAAGATACAATCATTATTTCTTATCGAATAACTATTCTAATCAAACCTTACGATAACATCAAACGATGTTTGAATTACATTTCTATTAACTGAACGCTTGAATAATGAATATTTAAAAAGAGGTTATTTTTAATACTTTTTGTGAAAATATTTTAAATAAAAGAAATACTAAAAACAAATTTTATGGTTTCGTTCGCTATTTATCGAAAAGCGATCGAATAATTCAAATAAACTCTGAATTTCCTGATTTCCCACAATATTTCAAAAATATTTTAATGAAAACTCAATTAAAGGTTAATTTAATAACACATTATTTAATTAATTTACAATTAAATAATTGACCAAGTACATTATATTTAATGTATTTTCATGTAATGTATTCCATGTTTTATGTTAATAAAATTTGTTCCTGATACTCTCTTTTGTAATATTTGGTAATATATAAATGAATGAATAAATATTTGTAAAAATTCTAAAGATTTCGAATAATTGATATAAAACTCTAAAATTTTGTAATAAAACAGATATAAAAAGAAGTTTGACTTTTGTTGAACGTTTTGGTGGCACTACTCCTACACTCATTTCTCTTGACTTTTATGGAGAACGTGATTACGTGTTTCACTGCTTTTATACTTTAATAAAAGTTAAGTGATTTTATTGAATATATTTTTCATTTCTTTATAAGAAATAATAAAATCGATTTCATTCAACACTTTCACCATTAAAAGATAGTTTTATTAGATTTAGCCTGATAATTCTATTTAATTTATAATTTATATGATTAACCTGAATTTAACTAGTTTAAAAGCTTTTATATTACTCAATAATATATACCTTAAAATAATTGTTTTGAGATTTTAATAAAAGAAATGAGTAATTAATTTAAATAAAAATCATTGTTTAAAAGAGTGGGCTTTTAATCAGGATTTTTGTTTCGTAAATCGAATTAAATCTTTTAATGGATTTTCACTTAAATGTGAATAAATGAACTCAAATATAAAAATGCGAAGAATTTTGTTATTAATATCGTATGAAATCTCATTAAAGATCATTAAAGAATTGTTTGTCTGAGAATTTTATTTAATATTTGTTTCAAAAAATGTCAGACAAACAGAGAGTAATGGAAAAAGTATTGAATAGAAGCGATATATTGAGAAAAGACAAGAAAAGTTTTCGCAGAGTTTCTTCCAAACAAGTAAATAGAAAAATGCAATTCTGTTTAGAATTGGATACAAGAGAATAGCGAACAGAATAAAAATATATATAGAATAAAGTGAAGTGTATGATAGCCAGAGTCACAAAAGGACGAACAGAAAGTATTTGATGAAATGGAACAATAGGCCAGTGATGGACAATGGATGGAATGTAGAATCCAATAGAATAGTCAGAATAAACTCCAATCCATAGAATCGAAAGAATGGGTAGAATAGAGGCCAACCTAAACATTGGATGCAATGGACAAATGCATTACAACTATAAAGAGAACTAAAGTGCAGTATAAAAGTGTAGAAAACAGTACAGAATAGTATACAACTCTATAGAAGACAAGAATAAAATAAGAGAAGAGAAGCACATATTGTAGACACACACCAACTAAGAAATGTGTATTGAAAATGTGATGGCACTGGACAAAAGTAAACTGGAACAAAGCACTAAACAAGTGATGCTCACTGCACTCTCCGGGGGACACAACACACACACATTGGGGGTCGCAATCAACTACAATAGTGACAAACATATTGGTCAACATTACTCAACCCCCGATCCATAAACCATATATGTATACAATACTCGATAATACAATATATAATACATTAGAGTTTTAGACAGACAATGACGCGCTCCACCACTGTTGACATTGTCTTCATTGTTAACTGTTGTCTGTGCCCAACAAAATTGATTATTATTACTATTATTGCACATTTGTCTCATTTGTCAGCCACTCATTTGTCTCAAAAAGATGGATAGACTATTGCACTCACACTTTGACAAAAAAATTGTCTGAAACTGATTTTATTTCAATAATTGAAAAGTAATCGAATTTAAAACATAAAACTCTTTATTTTGCTCTGAAATTACTAACGATTAGAGAAAATAATTCATATAAATCCCAATTTTAAAGAAAAACACACAAAAGTTATGCAATTCTTATATTATTTGTAATGCGATGTCACTAAACAAACATATATTTGTATGGTTTATATGGAAATTATATTCTCCGATACATATATTCTATACAATTATTAAAAAGAGAGCACTTGTGTTAATACAACACTAACCAAAAGTATTCAATTTTCTCTATTATTTTGAATGTCTTTCTAAAGAAAGAGTACAACAAAAGTACTATTTTTTGTATATATCGTGCGATTGAAATGCGATTCAATTGAGTATTGAAGTGAATTACAATATTGAATAATAATATAGTAAAAGCAAAATAATGATAATAATGACAAAAACCACTGTTTATTACAAAAACATCAATGGATCGAATGATAAAAGAAGAGATTTACTGACAAAATGCCATTCAATGAATGCTTCGAACAAATAACTGAATATAATAATTGATAGAATCAAACATTTCGTCATTTTATTTATAATATAAAAAACATTCAATGAATTATTGACTAAAATTTAACAAAAGAAGTTTTGTCCACAAAAAAATCTATTTGTCGACAATAAAACTTGTTAATAAGTGCAAGACAAATGTGGGCAAGACAATTTTATTATGTTTGAGAGAAAACAAATTTTTAGTTCAATTTTTTTCACAAAAATCTTATCAAACGAACGAACCTTAAAATAGTTTTTAAAGACTAAATAAAAAGATTCGGAAGTAAAGGTCCCGTTATTACCACTGAAAGGAAACTCTGAATAGAAATGTTTAAGTCTTTTAGTAATTTCTCTAAAGTGTTGAAAATTTAACTCAAAGTTAAGAGATGGGACTCAACGATAATATTCAAATTTCTTATATTTTATCTTAAAATCTATTGAATAATAATTTTTCATTTCTAATGATTTGATATTTTTCTTATTTTTAGTTAAATTCAAATTTGAAAACAATTTTGTTTTATAACTTATAGTTAGTCCTTAATGTTGAATAGGAGCCAACTTTTATGAGTTATACTCTCTGTTTATATATTCTTTTTCTCTGATTCTGAACTCACGAAATATATTTTAATTATTTTACACCCATTCGGTCAGAGGTTAACCTTTGAAACAGTAAAATGTATTCTTTTGTTCTGAAATGAATGAGAGACTGGAGTGAGAACTGGTTCGGAGGCAAACGTTCTTTCAATTCTCCTAAAGAAATGTGGTATGAGTTGAACGCAATTGAATAAAATTAAATACCTTTAATATAGTGGACATACAATTTATATACTTTTGGTTTGGAAGAACACATTCTTTTCTTTGCTTTTCACTGTTTTGTTAACTTTAAAACTAATGAATAGAAAAGTTCTTAATTTGAATTTTTAAGTCATAGATATGTTTTACGAAAAGCAATAGAATAGGACTTAAATTTGAAAAATACTTTATTTGTTTCAAAGAATTATAAATGTTTTGCATTTCAGTAAAGTTTAACTTTTTTCTAATTATTTGTTGCAAAGAATTCTCATTAATAAATAGTTTTTAACTTTCTATTCATATTTCTTACGGAAAGAGACGGAGAAAATATTTTTTCTATTATTCCTCTAAAATATAATTTTCTGAAAAAAATATCCATTAATTTCTTTTACATTAATAAAGAGTTGTTTTGTAATATTTTTTTAATTAAGTTTTTATATGCTAAAATTCAACATGTGCATCCCTTTACATCCCAGAATAAATCTTAATTATCATTGATTATAAATGAATACCAAGAACACTTCAGACACTTTTTTAGTTTTTATTTGTTTATGTTTTAAAAGCATTGAATAAATAAGAATTTATTATTTTATTGGAGAAACAAATAGTTTCAGACAATAGAATTTCAGAATAAATATGAATCCATTCTTTTCTCAAAATAAAAATAAAAATTCTAGAGTTTGCGAGTTTGCGAGAACCAAGAACATATTTTGATTAGTTTCATCCTTAATGTTTGACAAAAAGGTGTTGCCGTTAGAGATAAGATTATTGTCTTACAATTATTATTATTATTATTATTACTATTATTTGTTAATATTGTTAACATTAAATCATTTGAGAATTAATTGGACGACAACTAAACTCAAAGATTTTATCATTTAATGAAATAAAACTTATTTTTCTCAAATAATTTGCATTTTAATGACTTTATCTAATTTGTTAAAATCTAATCCAAAGCCACATAAGTGGGTAAATTTCTCGCTTGATGAATTACAGCGAGAATATAAAAAAGAACAATTGAAAAGCAGAGTATCTAGGCTATAACATTGTTTTATAATACTAAAGCATTCATTAATTTTTTCCAACGAATAAACTTTTATTTAAAAAAAGTGTTAATTAATTTGAAAATCATTAGAAAAGTGACTAATTTTTTCTGATTTGTCGAAGCATTCAGTTATGTATTAATTAAACGAACAAAGAATCAAAAGACAATTCAATGGATTGTTTTTAAAGAATATAAGATTATATGAGTGCCGGGAGTTGACAGTCACTTATTTCCCTTTCAATTTTACTCAATAAATGGGTCGATAAATAATTTGTATAAAAAGAAATGTATTTTCAATAGAAAGAAGTGATTAAATAAATTTCGATTTTGTTTTCCTAAACAATAAATCGAAAGATATAAAAGAAAATACTTATAATTGAGACAAAAAGATGAAAGTCTAACAAATAAGCTCTTAGTCAAACATTCGTTTTTTTCAATATTCCTTTAGTTCATCGATTAAATAAATTTCGTAATTTTTTTGAATTCTTTTTAATCTATAACTTGAATATAATTTTTTGACGGATTATATTTCTCTTTTGATATAATAATTTAGAGAAAAATATAGAAATTAATATTTGAAAACGAAAAACAAAGAATCATTTCATTGTTATAATCAATTCATTGTTAAGACAAAAGATTTGTGAAGAAGAATGAGTTTATTGTTATTATTATCGAAGAATAAACTTATATTATAGTTAAAACCGAATTCAATTTGTTATGCCTTTAAGGGAAAGACTATTTTCTCTGAAAAGTTATGTAATGCAAATGATTTGTGACCTCATATATACTCAATTATTATACAAAAGAATAAATTAAAAGGTGAATGAGAACAAAGCAATTTAGGGATGACCAAGTTCAATGATTATTTATAATTTTATTCCATACTTTCGTTGTCACGTTTGGAATTTTTTTTGCTCAAAAACTTATGATTTGTCTGTAGTTTTGAAATATTACTGATATCTTTAACAAAATGTTAATCATTTTCTAAATCTCAACAAATTTTAGGAAATTTTCAAATAAATTAAGAAAAAATCGTCAAATAATTAAACGATCGATTAATAGTCGGAAAAGTTGTGTCAATAAATCTAATTTCGCGATCAAAATGACATTTTATTTATATCTTAATCAGAATAATAGTAATGTTTTAACTATAATTACAACTTATAATAAGAAATAAATTCTAATTTACTATAAAAATATAACTAATTTTTTTGTTTGTTTTTTATCCGAACCTAAATTAAAGGGAAAGATTTGTGTCTCCCAGTTGGCTATTCCTCGTTAAGACAATTTTTTGAGACAAAAACTTTGAGACAATAAAGTTTTATAACTTTATATCAATATTTCTGAACTAATGATTGTTTGAAAAGTATGTTTACAAACATTAAGTTTTCAATTTTTACTGACAATGAAATGAAATGTTTGTTAGTTATACTCTTCTTTCTGTTTGACAATCAATAATCAAATTCACTAAACATTAACTTCTACTTCAGAATAGTGTTTGTAATCCGAGGAAAAAACAGTATTTGAGTGAAGTTAAGTTTACAAACTATTTGGCAAATTTTCAATGATCTTTGATATATATATGGATTATATTCTCAAATGAATGATATTTTGAATTAAAAGCAAAATTTAAGCGAAATTTAATGCAAAGATTAAACTGAAGGCGAAAATAGATTTTGAGAAAAAGGAACTGAAAATAGTTGTATATTCTTTGTGTATTGTTTTGATAGATGAAACAAATTAAATAACTAAACGCTTAATGAATAGTTAGAGCATAGCTCAGTGTCGAGAGTGTGGCCGACAATAAACTGTTTGTCTGACTGTTTGATTGATCGCAACTGCAATTGAAATCAATGAAAAGCCTACGAATATATTCAGACGGAGTTCTCCTCTTTTACTACTATTATAAGTAAGTCCTCAATAAATGTATAATTATTAGTATTTTTGTTGAACCGCTTCGAGTGAACGTCAGTCAGTCCTTAAATTAAAGATTACAATAATGTCATCTGAAGTGTAATTGTGATCGATTGCGATCGAAATGCGTTTTACCAATAGTTTAGTTTTACATACAATTGATATTATGAAGCCATCAATTTGCAGGTATAAACCAAATTGTGGGCCAATCACTCCCTTTAGCCGACTCTTCAACACATCGACTGATCCCTAAAAGTTTAAGACTCGAGGCGTTCAACTTTTTATATTTCATTTTATGAAAACAGAATAACACAGAATAACAAAATAAGAAAATAACAAGCTCAATTGTTTTATATTTATTCAATTATAAAACACTTTATATCTGCTTATCTTTTATTAAGAATTCATATTTCAATGACTGAATGGATAAATGAGAATATTGTATAATAAAAAACTAGCATGGTATGAATAAAAATGAGGTAAATTTAGAGATGTAAATATTTGAGTCCTCAATACTCAAGTCTTCAATTCTTTTTTTATTAATATTTATTTGATTTATTCAAATGCATAACAAGTTGTGGACAACAAAAGCAAAATTTGCAAAATTATTGTATTTCTGCTCGCATTCAATGCTCTGACACAAAGAATGGGCGAACAATAGCTGATTGTCTCAACCAAAGCCCCCTTTGATAGTGTGTTCATCACCAAATTGGCAACAAAAGAACTAAAAGCGTCGCTCTTTTGCTCTCTCTCTCTCTCTCTCTCTCTCTCTCTCTCTCTCTCTCTCTCTCTCTCTCATGTGAATGTCTTGAGCGAATGATGGCTAAGAAGTGGCGAACAATGAAAGAACAATAGTATTGAGCAATTCATACAATTCAATGCCACTCAACAGACAATTGTTCCCTCCGTATGAGTAGCGCTGCTTTTGCTGTCATAACCGACAACACAACTAAACAATAGATTCAATATTACAATAAATGCATTTCTCTATTCAATTGTCTTCAAAAATATTTGAATTTCTTAATCATTGCTCCAATTGTTTGTTATGAAAATACATTAAACCATTGAATTGTTGATCAGAACGTGTTTTAAGCAAAAAACCAAAATTGCATTCAAATCAAACAATAGAATAATAACTAAAATAATAACTTTTGAACAAAACTTTTTATAGAAATTCTGATTAATTCAAGACTTTTCATACCCTGAGAAAAGTGGTTTTGCAAGATATCATCAAAATTGTATTTTCTTTTTATAAATATATTACTAACAGAAACTTAAATTTAGGTAAAATACAATGCATTCGTTTAGTAAAAACGGTATAAATTGAAACATTAATCGGTGCTAATAGTTATGGATTTGAACTTCTGTCAGTCTCTCAATTGGATTCTCTTTATTGGAAGAGACAAAAAGAGGGGTAGTTTTTCAAATGAAATATTTCACTACTCTATCATTAAGTGGTGAGTGTCTGACATTCAAACAAATTTATTGTTATTTACTTTCGTCACACTTTTAATCGATTGAAATTTCAAACAATTGCTTTCTCTCTGATCACACATTGACGGGAAGGCAAAGGCTGACCAAAACTTTAATATCAAAAGTTATCTTTTGATAGTATCTTTAATATCAAGATCATTTAAGTGTTCTAAGAATTCCAAATAAGGAATTAACAAAAAGTAAAGCAATTCTAAAAGTCTTCTTTTTTTGGGTTTAATTTAGAAAACAATACGAAATAATAGAATACAAAAGAGAAAGTCTGATAAGAAGGCAGTGTTTGTATAATTAAGTCTTGGGCTGGCATTGAATCCAGAGATGTCTACAATGGATTTGGCTATTATTGATTGTATGCAAACGGTCTGACTCTTGTGAGTTACAAACAATAGAGGCATACAAAGCGTTTACATTAACTTTAACATCAAAGGCCAGAAGAATGCCGGGGCTGAGCACTACCACACAATCAAAATTTAATTGAAAGGCGGACACAATTCCTAACTTTTATTTTCTATTTTCGTTTTTAGCTCTCAATAGAAAAGGAATTTTGAATTTTCTCTCATTTGAGTTCTCGAAAGACAAATGTTTGAAAAATGGAAAAATTTGGCCCAAACCGTGACCACAGGTTTTCTTCAAACTATTATTCAATGAATTAATTAACCATCAAATTAATAAACTCTTTGCTAATAAACAGCGCCACCACTTATGAACAGATTTATCTCATCGATAAACTGTGCTAGCTTATAATAGATTTTATATTATATCAGATAATGTTTTAAAAGTTAAAATTTGATAACAATTACAACAATTTGTTAATTAACTTATAAAAGGTTGTATAAGAAAGGATAAAATTTACCGCAAAGGATATCCACAATATATATACTTTTTGATAGACAATTATGATTAGGTGCACGACTGCCCAAAAGGCGAGAGTTAACATTAGTTTATATTATTAAACATTATTGTATGCTATTCTGTGCTGGCGGTGAAAACACTCGACTTATATAATTGAGGCACTTATGAAAATCACTGAATTAATATCCATAACTATTCAACCATTAAATTATTGAAACCAATTTTTACTTTTAGAGCTATAAAACAAACTCTTACTTATACTATCAATATTTTATGCAAGTACCTCATATCTTACTCACTTTTAAAGTTTAGTTTTTTTCCTTTAGTATTGATATAATTACTAATATCTTAAATAAATTAAAATTCTAGCAAGGCAATTATATCTTTTCTAATTACAAGAAAATATTTGATTATTATCTATATTTTAGTATTAAATAAATAATCACTTTATAAAAGTGGCAAAGAATTATACTAAAGCATCTAGATAATGTTAAGCTATTAGTTAAATGTTTGTCAAACATTTTTTTAAAATAAATTAATTTACATTTGATTTGTTTGACGATAAAAATATGAAATAATTAATTGGAAAATACTTAAACTTTAATTATTAAAATCTTATCTTTTTATTAAAAGTTAAAAAAGTGATAAAACAAACTTACTTTGAAATGAGTACAGGAATTGAAGGGAAAAGAGTCCGCAATTCTTTAATGAAGAATTTGAGTGCTATTAACGATACAAAGTTTATGGTTTAGTGGGTATTGATATGTGTAACCAATCAATTATTAGGTTAAGGTTTTCACAATATTTTCAAATCTGTTAAAGTTTTGATGAATTAATAGACTTAAGATATAATTCTTAGATTCGTTGCATTGAATAACACGTGTATCTGATAGGCATTGCAGACACGCGACTGACATAACATGAGAAGAGACTGGTTTGCAGTCTATGCCAATCCTTGAATCGTTGAGAGACACCCATCGGTGAACGTATACACATTGACTGCCGGCGTTACCACAGATGAAGATTTCTCTCAACACTGAGTTTTTTAAAATAAAAACCAGTATTTCATAGGTTTTATTAAATTAAGTAAATGTGACAAAAGTATTGGTTGAAAAGTTATTCTCTTTTGTTATCAAAACAGTTCTATGTTATGATGTGTTGCTTAACATTTGGGCCAAACTTAACGATTGAATAAAAGAATAAACAACTTTTATTTTCAGTCAAAAAACTGAAACTTTTTGTCTGTCAAACAAAACTTTTTCCCATCAAATGATTGTTTCTATTATTTGGAAAAAATATTTACTGAAAAAGAAATTAATATAATATTTTGTCAGACAATACAATGATTTTATAAATAGTCTCGAATTCATTATATTATAATAATAAATATCGTTGAAAATGAAAGCATTTATGACTTATTGTTATACAAATAATGCAATTCTTTTCTCGTCATATATTCGAATAAATTAGTGGTTTATTCAATATAATAATAGAGCAGTCGATCCAATAGACCACTAGTTTTCTCGCTTTTATCTTTACAAAACTACAATTTCTAAGAAATTATTACCATAGAAATAATAACTTGCTAAATAAAATAAAACTTGAGATCTCTTACAAATAGATATCTAGGAATCATTCGTGAAATTGATTTAACATTTTGTCAAACAATTCAAAAAAATTTAAAATTCAAAAATTCTTTTTATGTCATTTAATGACTTTTGATTTTCTCAATTCTTCGTTAAATTCTTTACGAGAGCTTAAAACTAATTCATTGGTTGTTATTAAAAATTTCGAACTTTGCTTTTTATCTTGACGCAATATATACATCTATTTAAGAGGATTAACTAGCAAATTATTTATATATTATACTTATATGAAAGTAAATTTGTTCTAAAAACGAAATGTAATGATTTTTTTTCAATTTTAAATAAAAGAGTCATTCAATAGAAAAACAAAGAGTTCTTTAGTGTCTAAACATTATTTTTGAAGCATTTGAAACGAAATACAAGTGAAGAGAAGAAATACAAATGAAAAAAAAATTAGGAACACATCGTCTGAATGGTCGCACCCGTAATAAACGGTACAAAAGGCGAAACATACAAAAACAGACATTGAATGGGTTCGGGTGTAAACACAATAGAGATATTTGTGTCTCTTCAATGAAACAGAATTAAGGGGATGAGGAATGAGGGGTTGGTATCACTGCAAAAAAATATGACAAATCAAACAATAATCCCGTCGTTGTATTCTTATATTTAGTTTACTGTTCCCTAACTTTAGACACATTTGACGACTGACTAATAGTTGCACAGATGAAGAGCACTCAATTTGGCACAGAATAGTAAAATTGTTTACAAAACTACTTTTTTCATTAATTTTCTTATTCTTGATTGAAATAATCAGTAATTCTATTGTTAATCGAATCACAACCCAATCAAACGAGTATTCATTGGACCAGAAAATCACTTTTGATTATAAAGAGTTTTATTTGAAAATTACTTTTTTTAATATCAAAAACAAATAAATTTAAAGAATAAGATTTTATTAATCAAATGAATAACAAAATTCAATTTTAATTGAACTTTAATTCGAGGTCATTATTACTCAATTGTTATCAGTACTATCGGGTATATCTCTTGTTCTGTTTCATCCATTTCTAGAATAATAGAGTAATTGATTAACAGTTTAATGAGTGACTCTATAAAAATTGTCATAAAATTATACTTCGAAACAAAAGTTGAGAAAAGTTTTCACTTTAATATTGACCGAAATATTACCGATGAATGCATACCATTGTATTGAAGTAATCTTTTTATTAAATGGTGTGAAAGTTATGACACTAACTGCAGATAATCTGCTTTTTAAGGGATTGTCGGAGTAGTGGTCCAACTAAAAGATAATTTATGTATATTTGAGTAGAATTGGCGCTCATTTCCTGGTTTTTTTGATCGCGTCTATCATTTTTTCCAAATATATGATAATAGGAATTGATTTGCATTTTCACAGAATTGGTATTTTATTTAAAGAAAACTAATGCGAGAAATGTTATCAATGCACTAAAAAAGTATAGAAATGGGGTCCAAGAAGTGAAAAAAGTAAAGAACAGACACATCGACTGAAAAAAAATAATAAAAGAAAAGAAAAATATATGAATGAATGGAACAAAACTGGCGACACTTTTTATTACATGAGAAGAAGTGATGCATTTATATTATCTCATGTTTGCGCCATTCCTAACAATACCAGTGCGAGAATTATTCAGGAAAAGAAGTAGAAGAATAATTCGTGAATAATAGGAGCGCATCGCCAGTTGTCTCTATTGTCACGTTATTTTTCGACGCTTTTATCATTTCTTCAACATTAATGCATTTACTTTACATCTCTCTCTCTCTCTCTCTCTCTCCCTCCCTCCCTCCCTCCCTCTCTCTCTCTCTCCCTCTCTCTCTCTCCTCTCTTTCAGTTGTATCTTTCACTCCCTCTCCTCTAGACTTTATTGTGCACACATTTGTGGTGCATTGCCTGTAGTGAAGAGCATCTCTTTTAGATGTGAGACTAGTATTGAGCGAAGGAAAGGCTTTTTCTCTGGTATTGTTTGAGTGACGAACAGAAGAAGAACATTGTGTTCGAGTCTATGAGTCTATAAGTCTAACGAAATGACAAATACGTTTCCGCCGCTCTCTTACTTGGCTTTCGTTTTTGGCTTCACTCTAAATACTGTTCACAATTGACATTAACTGAACCAACACAGAGACAACATAAGACAAGACACGCCAACAGATATTTAATACTGAATTAAATAACAAATTAAGATAAAAACATAAAAGAAAATGAAACTAACAATAAATGCCACAAAAGAGACACTACAATAGGCGTTAAGTTAGCAGAGCTTCCATTAATTGTTAGTTCTTCAAATCAGATGAAATTTGTTTTCATTTTCATTGCTTCCTAACTCATGTCATTCAAGGAATTCGCTTAAAAACAGGTTTTCCTTCGCTTTTTCTTCCAATAAAACTATGTTTTTGTGTTCATCTATTGTTTTACTTTAACACATTTTTTCATTCGTTTCAATTAAAAAAAAGTTCCTTTCATATAATATATTGTTTATTAATGAGATTATAGTTGAGACTCGAAAATCTCTTTTCAATTCTGGAGTTTTCAATTTCTTTGTGGGTTTTAATAGTTTGTGACACAAATTATTTTTACCTTATTTTGAGTCAAACAATACAATTGACTCAAAACTCTTAGTGTAGGAGAAATTAGAGCGAAGAATAATAGAGAACACAAAACATATCATCATTTATTAAATTTGACCGAAACTTAGACTATTAATTCATAACATAATCGTTCAGTTGTCGAAAGACTGACAATAATTTGTCAAAACAAATAAAACCATTCTTTTCATCCAATGACAACACTTTTGCCAAACTTTTACTTTAAGACATATTCTTTCAAATTAAGCCATAAATCAAAACATTCTTTCCATTAATGATTTATAATAGATATGAACTAAAACTCGAATAATTAATTTATATTATTTGGCGAACATTTAATCTTATTTTAACAAAACATTTAACTATTCCTTAGAAAACAAAATTATATGTAAATCTTAGATCACAATATATTGAACATTTACTATATTTATCTACATTTTCTACTCAAATATACACTTTATGTAGAGCACAGAATATTCCTAAAGTATTCAAAACTATAGTCTATGAGTTTCTTATTCCAATAAAGGGTTTTATTATACCCAAGAAATGAACGAATATTTTAGTTTTTAATAAATGAAAAATTTTAATGACAAAAGTTTTCGAGTTTTAGCTCATACACTCGAATGCCGTTTTAATGAAGATCATATAATTAACAAATTCTAAATTGCTTCAAGTCCAAAATTTATCAATATATAGAATCTATATTATAGATCAATGTTAGAAATAGTCTTTTATAATGAATGTTATGTTTATACCCATCAAATAGAAAACTATATTAAACTAATCCGATATAATGAACACTAAAATTTTGCAAAACTATAAAACAACAAATTTTTCATTAAATTAATAAAAGAAATGAATATAAATATATTTTTCAATTCATTTAACACTTTTCAAGAATACTTTTGTCAAATTGACGACAATTCTATGAATAATGTTTTCAATGATATTCAAAAAAATATTCATTCAAATGTCTTAAGTGATGGAAAATAATTTATTTTTACAGTAATAATAGTAGTATTTGATTTAAATAATAAATAATAAGATTTAAATATAATAAAACCTTAATTCGTATATTTTTTGAATATATAGTATCCCTTATAATTAAAATTGTATTATAATCAACAAATTCTTCAAACCATTCTTCTTCCTTATAGAGGTATTTCATTGTTTTCAGAAAACCTTCTTTTAATATAAATTCGACTTTAAATATTTCCATACTTATTGTAAATAGAGCAAGGTAAATAATAAAAGTGTGGAAAATATCAATTTTAAAATTCACAACAAATATAACTAAATTAAATGGAGTTAAGGGCTGAGCAGAAAAGGATGAATTGTGTGCTTGGTCAATTTGTTATCTTTGTTATGCTTTGCTTACATAAGTGTCTGTAATTTTTCCGGTTTTTTCATTTTCCGGTTCTTCTTCTTTAAGTTATGATTAACTCTTAAACGAATACATTATTTAACACAAATTCAAAAGTTAAGCATAAAATCAATTTATTTGAAATCAATTTATTTCAATAAAAGTGTTGCTTAAAAACAATTTTCTATAAAATTATTGAAAATTCTTAAAAAAATAATAAAAAGGGATACAAAATAAATAAGATTTAAAGGAAATTAAATTACTTTTTGTGAAATTGTTGGACAGTTTTGTATAGAAATTTTATCTCAAAAGAAAATTATATCTTTCTTTGAGTAAATTTCTGACTGTATTTTGCATTTCATTACACTTTTGTTGACAGAGAGCGCAATCAATTGATTCGTAAACAATTCGATAGCATTTTGAGGTCCTATTATTTAAAACGAAACAATCGATTAAATCAATTGATTTTAAAAGTATAGAAAATGTGTCCAAAATAGTGGTCAACAAATGACTATAATATGAATCAGAATTAACCCAAAAAGAGATGTCATGAATGTGTTGGCGATAAAAAAGACTTCCAGTTTTATATGTTTTGTCCGTTTTGTCGAAATATGAATATTTGGAGCAAAGAATTCTTGAATCTATGACATCCCATTTAAGTTTAACTAATGATTCAACGCTTAGTTTTATATTTGATCCACAAAATTCTCCGATCGATATATTATTTGAAAGGATTTTTTGATTACAAACATTTAATGTTTCGTTGAAGAGATGTTTAAGTTTATATAAGCTCTGATTATTGTCTTTAATTATAATCCAATGCTTAACAAATGGAAAACAATTTGTTTTCAAATCGATTTCAGTCTCAAAATCAATGGATTCATTGAAAATCTTCTTTAAATCATCGATTAATTCAATTACCAAATGATTAGAAAATAGATTTTTGTTATTATTTAGTAAAGTTTGCGTTAAATTTTGATTATTTGTTTCGATGGCATCTCTTCTTTGGAGGACAAAAGTTTTTGCATTATTTATATTAAATGAAGTATTTCTTAAACGATAACCAAATAATTGATAATCAAAACAAAAGTCAAAGAAAGAAGTGATAACGAAATTGCCGTTTGTGGCCATTTCTGTCAATTGCCACGAATCAGACCATAGTCTTTGTTTGTCGGCCACTTCGATATCATTAATACCGCTCTGACCCGAACAAAGACTAATCATTACTTTTATATCTCTATTATTAATAAACTTTTCAGCGCTTTTGAAGAATTGTTTCAAAAGATTTCGGTTTAAATCGATTTTCATTTTTTTGCTCAAAAAGTGCGGAAAATTGAATATAATGTGAGTTATATCCAAACGTGACATAAGTTGTGGATATTCTTCAAGTTTAGTGGCATCGATACCAAAATAAACGATATGACCACTACTTATGAGTTGTTTACAATTATCTCTAATCGAAGGGTCTTTACTTCGAGTGTCAGTGATTTCGGTGGCAATGATTTTACATTTAGAAGATTCACTTAAATGGTTAGAGAAGTGAAAGTTACCCTCACCCAATATCAATACCACATCCCTTTCAGAAAACAAATTCATCGTCCTCTTCATTGAAAGATAATTCTTCAGCCGATTTGTTAACAATTGAGAGCTTATCATCAGTTGTGTTGACCACAAGTTTTAGTAAATGGTTTATATGTTTTCGGGGAACGGACTCTAAATATGGTTTATGTCTCGACATTATTTGATCGCAAATTATCTCCACATTTTGATGGGTCACTCTTTCTCGAATTGGAACTATTCTTTTCCTCTTCTTATGATTGTTTTCATCAAAATATCTTAAAATAAGACATTTTGGACTCTTAACCACTGATATTGAAATGCAATTAATGTTTATTTTTGACATTTCGTCTCAAATATAAGTTTGAGTCCAATAGATGTCAGTCTTTACAACTTATTTGCCATTATTTGTAACCTATGTAATCATCTATGTAATCATCTATGTAATCATCTATGTAATCTTGGTTCAATTAAAACTTTACTTAAATTTAGTTTTTTATTTAAAAACAATGAATCAAAAGTTAAATTGAAATCAAAATCAAATTAAAAAAAGAGTTACATTAAATCAAAGAATACAAAGAAATTAAAAGAAATAAAATTAATGACAAATAATTATAATAATGGGTTTAATATTGGGTTTAATAATGGGTTTAACATTAAGTTATTATTTCTGAGATTTGGATCGCTTGGATCTCTTGGGTTTGTCGACGGGCTCTTTCTTGACGACCACTTCTTCCTCACGTGTTTTGTTGTCTTCTTTCTTCTTCTGTTTGTTGTATTTCTTTCTCTCTTTAGTTCTTTTAATTGAGTCAATGATTTCTTCGCTCCACAATATGTGAGGAATGGTATCGGATTCGGTTTCAATTTTATTTTTAATCGCTTTTCTTCTGATATTATTTTTACGTCTGATTTCAATTAAATCATTTCCGGATTCATTGTCTTGTGATCTGAGTGGAGCCCAAATAGAGGGACGACCTCTGCCTCTGAATTCGCGGTTATTGTATTTGAAGTCTGAGAAGAGTTTACACAAATGATTCATTGAGTCATAAGTAAACTCTTCGTTAATAATATTCGGTCGTTTGTCTGAAGGCATTTGGTTTCCGTCAAACACTTTATTCTTAAAATCGATATAAAACTCGTGATTTGTTTCAATTGATTTCAAAAGACTTTCCGACGATTTTTTCATATCTGATATCAGTTTATCTGTGGATGAGTTGGAGTTTTGAAACATATAGTAATTAACGGAACGGGTATTCGATGGGCCCAGACTTGAGTACCGATAGTACACGAAATCAATTCCAGTGGAAACCAATTTATACCAAATATAACAGACATCGATATAATAGTTTTGTTTACAATAATCAACAAAACGACGAATTTTGATCAACTGATCCGCAGTCACTCTAATCTTTACATCGAATCGGGTTTTGAGCGACTGATCCAATGGTTGTTTGAAGTATAGGCCATACAAGAGATACAAAGAGCAGATGCGGTGCGAAACACATTTGTCTTCATTAACCAATTGATTCAATACTTCCAAATAAGACTCGTCTATGAATTCATGCATTTCGTTGTCGTTATGACGTCCTCTGAAAACATTTATAAAAGAGTAGACTCTAATTGAGTGATAATTCAATGAGTTTTACCTAAAAATGAGACTAAATTTCATTTCTTTGAAACATTTGGTAAAATCTTTGAATTTAAAAGAATTGGTTGAATCAAATTTAGCGAACAATGTCTCGATATCTGTTCGCAAACCCGAAGCCGTGTATATCATAAAACTCTTAGTTATGTTTGGCTTCGGATTATCACACATTTCTTCCTTTTTGTTGGACATTATCTCAAAAAGTATCAAAATTAACGGTTTTTTAATTGCCTTTTGTTTGAATTCAATGAATGGTTTTAAACAGAGATAACTAAAGGATTGAGTCCTAAGGAGGGTATTGGCGCCAAAATACCCCCTTAAATACACCAACAAATACCATAAGATCTAATATCTGTCCATAGACTCTATGGCATAGACGCTAATGTTAAGGGTCCCAAACTCTTATGGGGGGGTATTTTGCCAATTTGGCCTCGTAGGGGGTATTCTGGGATAGACCCCCTATTAGCCATCCCTGGTTTTAAAAGTTATAAAAAATAATTCTTCAAATATTATGTAAATATAAAAAAAGAGACCTTATTTATGAACCCTATCTTTAAATCAATTCTTTTGTCATTATATTTGTTTAACTCATTTTTTAATTTAAAACTTTATTTCTCTTAAATTTGTTTTAACTAAATATTCTTCAATTGATTCCATTCTTTGCGACAAATGTCTAAAAATCTTTTCAATAACGGATTCGATTCGTTTGAAGTCATATTCATATCAATCAAATTATTTTTGAAAATAAAATCAAAAATAAATGTCTTGAGTTCTTCACAGTTGTAATAATGAGCCAAAAGAAAGTATTCGAAACAATTGTCAAAATCCAAATTGTATTGAATAAAGTGTTCACAGCTTTCAATCAATCCTTTTATATTGTATTTGTCGGCAGATATCAAGAGCTCCAATACATTATCTTTATTGGCATCAACTCTACCACAAACCGCATAATTGAGAATTTGTTTGAGAGCGGAAGGGCTCACATCTCTCATATCGAGTCTATAATAGCCATCCCTATCCTTACGGCTATTGTAGTGGAAATATCTTTGAAAGTATGGACTCATACATAGAAACCCGATTCGGTGTGTGATGTGTTGGACGCCATCCTCTCCCACAACAACTAAATCTGGTTTAGTGTTAATTGAGTCCAAATCGTCCAATACTTTTGGTGAACACATCTTAATATTTAAGAATCGATGGAATTCTTCGGCAAATATTTGTTTGTTTGACACAATTTTGCGTTTTTTGGTCAAATAATTAAAAGTTAACAACAATTGACTCATTTTTAAAAATCCATTAAAACAACTTTTTTTCTCGTTTTTCAAAAAGTGATTAATTGAATGTTTGAGTCAAATGAAATTTTTGTCGTAAAAGTTGTGAATTGATAGCATTTTTGACCCGACCTTTCATTTGCTATTTTTGTAGTAATCGATGAAATTCAATATCGTTTTCATAATTATGTTTTTCCCGAATTCGTAATAATCTATAAAATTATATAACAAATAGTATTAAATTTTTATTATTTTATGCTTTACTTAAATTACAAAATATTTCTTTCAAACCAATTATTACGAGAAAAGATTTTTTGGGTGTTTTTACCATAAATTCTGTTTTCATTCTTTAAATTTCATTTTCATTAAAACAATGGAAAGAATGGCTAAAAACAGAAGTTATGAAAAGAAATGTCGTTCGAGAGTTAAAAATTCGAGTAAGTATTCAATTATATATGAATTTAATTTTACGCTAAAATATCTATCATTTAATTAAAGGTTTAGAAAAGAAAAACACTTTCACTGCAAAAAACGCTGAAAGAGAGAGAAGTCGTGTTAAAAGTTTACGACAGGCCTTCCAATCATTACAATCATGTTTGCCATCTGTTCCGCCCAATACTAAACTTTCTAAACTGGATATTCTTATTTTGGCCACAAATTATATCATACATTTAACTCGATTACTATCGGGTAATGACGAGAACCAAATCATAGTCAACACATCTCTCGAATGTGATCTCAAGTTTTTACATCCGATTAAAGTCAGTTTTCATTCATTTTCTTTATATTATATTATTTTTATTTGTTTAACACATAAATAGAGTCTTAATAATATATATTTAAAATTCACACCAAGAACATTTTCCAATTAACCAATTAAAGACAAATTAATAATCTTTATTATGAAGTGACAAGTACAAATAATACATGTATGAACAAGGACGAATTATGAAAACTTTTTACTTTTTTTTCTGCAAGAATAAAGCTATTAAACTTGCACCTTGCTATAAAATATTTCCATCTAACAATTGATGTTAATTTCTAAGTAAACATTTAATTGATTTTAGAATAAATTATTTACAAAGAATTTCATTTAAACCTTTATTGAAAAGAAGTGCTTAAAATGCAAATTATTTTTTATTTTTGAATATTTTAGAAATTAATTATATATAATAAGGAATTCTCTTGAAATTCATTACATTTATATGAAATTATTTTTATTTGAGTCCATATAAATTAGTTAACAAACAAATAATAACTATTTTAAGGGTTCGAAACATAATTATTAAAATGTTTAAAACATGACATTATATATTTAGTATATTGAAAAATATGTAAACTATTTCATTTTAAATGATTTAAATTTTTTAAGAAGTGGCCGATGAGATCTCGTTTGTATTCAATATCTGAATCAATGGAAACCAACTCTTTATCACTGTTGGAACCGATGAATACAAGTATTGATACCTACTTTGAATTGGATTCGATACCAAATAATTCAATATTTATTGTTTGAATTCATTACTTTTTGTTTTGAATAAAATATTATTTAAAACTAATCATTAAATCACAAATGTATTATTAGTAGTATATTATAGGAATTTTTAGATCTGACGGAAAACTCTTTAAAAGTGTCGCTGAAATGATTCAAATTTTAGAAATGGAAAACATTTTTAAATTTGAAAAAAACTAAATTTTTTCTAAAAAAACAGTTTCATCACTATTTGGTAATAAAATTAAAGAATTTTAAAGAAATTTAAACTTTCCTACAATAAGTTAATGAAAATAAAGGAAACACCTTTTTTGCTAAACCGTTTATAATTTCCCCCAATTCTGGTCTAAATTTAAACTAGGTACAGTACGGCCTCCATATAACAAGAATCTCGATATAACAAAATGTAGTAAAAGCACCGTCCGCTGGTAATGGTAAGGTTAAATGAACTCTAATTAACAAGATTTCGATTTTACAAGATAACCTAGCTGGCAACAGCGATCTTGTTAATCGAACTTTATGTGAATTCAAGTATGTATAAAATTTTTGAATGAATTGCCTTGGTCATTTGCAATTTTTGTTTCTAATTTAATTTAAGACTTATGAACAAAGAATTAATTTCGATTATATTCTAGATAACACAAAATTGCTAAAAATAACTTTACAAATATTGAAAGTTATTTTTCAAATCTTTATAAATTATAATCGACACTAATTTATTAAATATTATTATAATTATTAAGTATTTTGAATAACTATTTGTTTAAATAATTAAAAGTTGTCTCAAAAGTGTTAATTCTTTGTTTAAATCAAATAAATAGAATCGAAGAGAAATAAAAGTCTCTAAAAACCCAAAGAAAATATAGAGTTTATTAAAAGGATTATAACTGATAACTAAGAATTCAATTCTTTTCCTAAATTTTATCAAAAAATCCAGTATTTCTGAAATTAATAGCAAATTATTTCTGAGAATTTTACTGTTCATTGAATTAAATTTAATTTATGGTTCATTTTAATCACAAAAATGATTGAAAGCGAAACAAAGCAATGTTTGGAATATTTGTCGTATAATAAGACAATAATTAATTTTATTATTATTCTGAGCATAAAATATCAAAATATATGTAATGCGATCATAAACTGTCCCAATATTTTTTTTATATAAATATGAAATTTTAGTTGCAAGGATCATTTAATACTCATTCAATGCTAATAAAGGGTGTAATCAATTTTCTGAATATTTGTTTGTTTAAAACTATTGAAACTATAGCTATTGTTTAAGAATTGATTGAGAATATTCATTTAATGTCCTTGTACATTTTAGGCAATCCCTAATTTTCAAGGGTAAACAGTTTTGCCTGAATATAGGTTTTACTTTTAAATGGTTTTGAGACGAGAATTAATATATTTGCGATTTTGTTCGTTAAATGAGTTTAAAAGGACTGAGAATTTGATTGTAAGCACTGGTTCTACAGGTTTTGTCCAGAGTTTGTGCGATTGTTTTCTATTTGTTTTGATGTCTGGAATTCGTAATCAATGGTATAATCAGTATTTCTAGAACTTCACAACAGGACATCATTTTTCCCTAAGTTTTAATTTATTAAACAAAAGTTAAATATTATTATTAAAATGTGAATAATTTATGAGTAATTTTTATTAAAACTTTTGACAATATTTACAAAAGAATTGTTTTTTTAAGAAGAATTCGACGAATCAACAAAAAGTGTGTTTTGTGGGCTATGACTGTATGAATTCCCCAAAGGATTTTACCTGAACTGATGTATTGCGCAAATTCACAGAATCACAACGTTATGAACTGAATTCATAAATAAAAAGTTTATTTAAAGGCGACTGAAGTGAGGGTTTGCTCTCATATCAAAGTCAGGCATAAAACAACTGAAACATATTATTTCCATAAGTTATTAACCGATAAAATTGATAGCATTTTCTGAGAATCATTTCAGATATAATGAGAAAATTTCAAATCATTTTTCTTATTGTTCTCATTTCGATGAGTTTGGCTGCCGTTCGACGCCGACAGAAATTACCCCGACTTTGTTATTGGACACAATGCAGTCGAGTTCATGTATCCACTAAAATGTGTCCGAACAACTTGCAAGTGACCGCTTCGAGAAAATGTCGTATGAGAAGCGATGGAATGAGTGGCCGCTATCACAAGTGCTGTAGTTTTGATAATTAATTTGTTTTTAATTATTTTAATTTAAAAAATATATAATTATTTGTAAAATTTATATATATTTTGTTTAAAACGCATTTAAGTTTTGATATATATATTTAAGATAACTCATCTATTATGATTGTATGTATCATGGTAGTCTCACAACTTGTAAGTCATACTCTATTTTATTGATAATTTAATGAATCACTTTTGTAACACTCCTTTTATCTAATAAATCAAATTATATTTTATAAACTTTTTAATATTTTATGTTGTATTGTATTGTATTGTGTTGTGTGTG
>JAQFZM010000355.1:0-36412 GCA_034695785.1 Galumna obvia
CTGCGCCTGAGGGGCGGTGACGTCAGAGCAATACTCGCTTCCTATTGGAGCTTCCCAGTACCGTCCTTACTCTACTACTGTTTATAAGGAGATTTGAATTTCTTCTAAATTAAAATCTTTAATTTAATGGTTTTATTAATCAATTAAATATAATTTGAAACAAAATTTAATAATAAGTGAAGAAATGTTTGAAAAATGCGATTCATTTTGTACTTATAAATGGGTTTCAATAATATTGTGTTGTATTCTTATTCTGCACTCATTTATTGACGCTTTGAATCACTTCAATGATTTGGAAGACTCTGACGAACAGAAGAAAGTGTTTTATGAGACACACATTTATGGAATCATAGAAAATATTTGTCAGTTCTTCATCTGTTGTTATGGTCTGTACGCCGACAGTACAGAAGACTATAAGAAAGTCATGTCTTTCGACGCCTGTCTTTCAATATTACTTCTTTACAAAACTTTGATTTTAATAATAAATTTTTCTATAAGTCGTATACTATCCGAGGCTATCATTACATGTCTGGTCGTCATCTCATGGCTCTACTTTTTTGAAATCAATAAACTGCGAAGAAATTTACAGTTCAATTCCAGAGACGACAGAATTTTAGTCGAAATTAATAAATAATTTTTCAGTAATTTTTAAAAGTATTTACCTTTTAATTAAAAACTGATTTATAATTGAATAAAACTTTTGTTTTATAATTAATAAAATAAGGAAAACACAACAATTAAGTTAAACCACTAAACGGAAAGTCATTAGCAGAGAGTTTCAGTAAATCACTAAACTAAACTAGGTTACTTTTTCACTAAATGAAAGATTATTTGACACAAATTGATTACTTGTCTTTGAATAGAGAATATTATATTGAATACATTGTATATAATTCTATTTGATTTTCATCTTGCTTAATTCTTAAGAAATTTGCATTTTATATAAACTGAATTTATTAGAAAAACTGATCATGGTAATTAAGAATTTTTGTAAAACAATAAATATTAAATAAAGAAAAGAATATTTTAAAATTATTTTATTCTTTCAAAAAATTAAAAGAATTGTCACAAGAATTTGTGGCGAAAGTATATAAATAATGTGAAGTTTAAAAATAGTTTGATAGCATTAATTTTTTTATTTTGTGCATATCTTATTAATATTTAATATGTTAGAAATAATCTTGATACATTTGAAACAGATATTTATGAAAAACTGTGTCAATGACTAACATTTCTTAAAAAATTATTCCCTAAATTAGATTTACTGGTTTAGACCTTCAATTAGATGTTTAATGGAAATAACCCCCTCTTTAGAGTCCTAATGTTAGACTCTTTGGTCAACTCTGAATAAATGGGTTGAAGTAAAAATTAGTTTCAATTAATATCGTGGATAAGCTGTAAATCTGTGTTCACTAATTCCCTTCAGAAGAAAATTTTCTCTTAATTTTGTTCCGAATGTTAAGATCTTTTCGCGAATTATAGTCCGCCAAAAGCCTGAGTCAAAGCACAGCGAAAAGAGAAGGAAAGGCATAAGAGTTGTATGGCTTTAATAAATAATATTATATTTCTCTACTTATAGTTTATTCAGTTGTAAACATATTTTCCGAGCGATTAATTCTATTTTCTAAACACATTTAAGGCATTTAAAGCCCACCAAAGTATTGCTGAGTAGAGTCAAAGCACATCTGTGTGTGGCTACCGGTGCCCACCGCACAGAGTTGTGTCCAAACAGATTAGAGGCCAATCAGTTCTTTGTCAGATGAATAGTCCCTCTATTTTTCTCTTCTCAATGTCTGAATACTATATAAATCATCTGAAGAAAAGACTCGAAATCAGTCAATGAGTTTGTTGTCAAAAATAAAGAATTTAGTTTTCGGTTATTTACAACTTTTAAAAAAAATAACTATTGATAAGTAATATCACAATAACTTAATTTTTATAAAAAAAAAATTAAATATCGAAAAAATATTTGAGTCATTTTAATAATAAAATGAATACTTTATAAATACAAGTATTAAAAGTCAAATAACACTTAAATTCATTCCATTTTTCAGATAAAAATTATTTTATAAACATTTTATTTATTTAAATCAATTAATAAATTATTTAAATAAATGAAAAAACGTTTGAGAAAATTAAGGAAAAAAATGATTTACTATAAATTGGTTTTTATTTGTCCAAAAATGGCCGAATTCTTATAATATAATCGGGAGAATGTGTGCGATATGTCTACAGTAGAGACACATTACATGAGTTAAGAGGAGTCGGTTTGACCCTTGAAGTGAAGCGGGACGACACAAATCTGCTTATTGAATACTGGGAGGTCTCATTCAAATGTGACAATAAGGGTATCGCCACAACTAATAGCACCGTAACCGCAATACAATAGAATCGATATATACTGTCCTTTCCTTTATATGACAGCATTTGAATGAATACTCAAAATTTATTTCAAAAAAAGTATATAAACTTCTCATCAGATTATTTAAGAGAAAAATTATTGCTTTCATTGCTTTCAAAAATTCATATCTCATTCTTCAGAATATTCTTCTATTCAGAGCTCATCAAAAAGTTTATCGTTTTTTAAATCTCATTCTTAGGCTTATATTCATTTTTGAGCCCATTTTTTAGAAAACATTGCAAATAAATATGAGCATGGTGAAATTATAGTTTCATTCAATAATTGATATTTGTTCAATTGAAGAAGAACCTTGATTACTTCTCTCGATAGTGTATAGAAAACCTTTAATTTTAATAATTCCAAAGATGTTATACATTGAAATTTTTTTACAATAATATTATTGTACTAGGTGAAATTTAATATTACACTTATTTTATAGTTTCCCCAAAAATGGTTTAATTGTTTTATTTTCGAATTTAATTTTTAACAGTTACTCAACTCATCTAAAAGTATTATGTAATGATTTTTCTATAAAATTCAGTTTTTATAAGAAGAAAACACAGACTGAGGAACTGTTTTAAGGAATACTGTCTTCTTATATCAATTATATGGATAGAGTCAATCATATGCACGAATTTTACTAAACAAAAGTGACTAAATTGACCTTTATATTAATAAAATTTATGTCTGATGTGAATATCAATTGTAAGCAATTGTTTTGATTTTTAAAATATTTTTATTTTAAAATTGTTTTGAATTTAATTATGTTTAAAAAATAGATTTGTATCAAAAGAGTACCAAGGTATTTCAATATGCTTTTCCCTTTAAAGTAAATTAATACATTTTTAAAAATAATTTTCTGATGAATTAAGAAAATGATTTGAGGTTTCGATTAGAGAATAATTGAATGAAAGAGTACTGAATGAGTGAACGTTTTATCGAAAGGTTTGATCCTATAAACCGATCCTCACATCAGAGCTAAGCTCTCGATTTAATCTATAAAAAAGAAGGTTTTCTACATAACTGCTCACTATTTGTATACGAATTTATTATATGAGTTAAGGCTTTTCCTTCTCAACTCAAATCCCCGATCTTTCTGTGGCAGAGCTTCAGATTATATCCGGAGTTATCGCTTCAATAATCGTCTCAACAAAACTTCTCCAATCATTTAGTTTTTCAAATCTGATATACATTTTGTTATTTCAATTCGAAGAAATTTTTAAAAATTAATAAATATTACATTAAGTGGTCAGAAGTGGTCAGAAGAAGTGATCAGAGGAAGTGGTCAAATATATATATATTTATTTAAAAGTGAAATCAAATTAATTATTTGTTAAAAAATGTTCAGAATATTAGTTGTCTTCAATTATTTAAGTTTTTTTTTAAAAAAAAAGGATTTTATTATTTGATTTGTGTTCGGAGTGTTTGATGTGTTGATTAGCGATCAAAAGCACAATTGGCTATAATTTTGGGTAACGATTGAATCTGTATTGACTCAAACTTTATTAAAGTGTTATACGAGAGACTCTGAGTCGACAAATCGGTGCCTTCGGGGGGTCTTTACATCGGACCCAATCACTGATATATTCGAAGACTAATTCTAAAACTAATCCATAAAACCCTAAAACTGTAAAACCAATGCTATAATAAGTAAATCCTCGTTCCGTTCGTAAAATAGTCTTTAGATTAGTTGAGAATCGCTGCAAACGGATAACAAATAGAATAATAGAATAGTGAACAACACAATAAAGGCCACAAAACAGTACAAAACAGTAGAGAACAGCACAAAACAGATGCACATTTACATTATAAAAGTGATTCATGAGATTTAGAGGACAACAATTCAATTGAATTTTGTACTCAAAAAAAATTCTGAGCAAAAACTCAGCCAAAAGAGCAATGAATGAGAAAAACAGCAAAAATACAAACCATTATTCACTCCAAAAGATATGAGAAAAGTTTAAGAAAATTGAATATATTCTCGAAAAAAGGCAAACAATTGTCGGTCCGTTTAGTCATTGAATTTATAAAACTTGATTATAGGTCTCACTATTAAATGATTTCTATTTTGTTATATTTGGTTATCATTTGATATTTACTGATAGTAATGAATACCTCATTAATTGTGAGCATAAGTTATATTGAATTAAACTAAAAGTAAAGACAATTTACATGAATTTCAATGATTTTCAGTGAATTTATTCAGATTTCGTTTCTGAGGAATGACTGAATTTTTAGGGATTCATTTATTATTGAAAAGCAACTAATGACTAATGACTTGATTACAGCCAAACAATAGTTTTCAAATCGATTTTTTGCCGATATTTGTAAGACTTCTACAGATTTTGGGTATTAGAGGCATAAAAACAGCGAAACCTTAAGTGTAGTCACTTTTAGTTATAAACGGCTTTTATTACTAACTCGACATCAAATGAAAGAATGAAATTTAGTTTTAGACGACATTATTTTCAAAGAACTTTATTGACAATTATTGACAAAAAGTACATTAAAATTAATTAATTATTATTATTATTGTGTAAATGAATTCAATTTTTGAATAAATAATCAATAATTGGTTTTCCAAAGAATTGCACAAAAAGTTTTCACTCATTTGTTCGAAGAATTTGCAAATTTAAGTGAAGTTCTGCTAACAATTCAATTAATATATTTTCAAATGAAAGCGATTTAATCCATTTAAATGTTATTTACAGTTGAAATTAAAATTGTTGAAAGGGTTGAGATATAATCAAATGTTAGTAGAATTGGAATTATGTCTCATTCTCTCTGACTCTTCCCTCTGTTGTTTCCTCCACTTCGCCCTTCGATTTTTGAACCAAACCTTTGAAAAGAGAAGAACATATTGTTTGAGTGTTTAATGAAAAAGCAAATGATATTACAGACAATCAGATTGTGTCTGATATTCAATCAGGTTTTCGAGTGAGTTATCAACAGCTCTGATCTCATATTTATGTCGTGGTTATTGTGTCGATGACAGTTTCATTAACTTTATTTCTTATAAATAGACCCCTAAATGATTGACTCTCTTAAGAGTGGACACAATTTTATTCGAAATAACAGAATTGAAAACTAAATTAACATTTCTATTGAATTAGAGACAAACGTTGAATGAGAGAACTGTGTGGAGGACTAAACAATTTTCTATCACAAGTGTTAACAACCATTTCTATAAAATCCTCTTTAGTTCGGAAAACGTCAAAAACATAAATGCGATCACTTTTTGATCCATTTTTTTGAAATCAAATCTTTTTATTCATTCAAATCAAAATTTTTTAGAAATAAAACTAAAATCGAGTTATGAAAATCTGACTCAAAATAAACAACATTTTGTTAAAATTGTTTATTCTATTAAGAAAACATGAGTAAGGTACATTAACATATAGAGCTTACCTCAACTCTTTCTTCTTTGAGTTCTACTCTTAGTGCCAATTCTTCCCTCAAAAGAACGTCCGGATAATGTGTTTTATCAAAGGCTGCCTCTAACTGTTCCAACTGTTCTTCTGTGAATATAGTCCGATGTCTTCTCTTTCTCTTATGACTGGAATTCATAAAACTTGCCGTTAAATGTGATATAAAAGCGGAAGTGGAGACCGGGTTTTGCAACTGATGTTGAACTGATTGATGCAAACCATACACATTTGATACACGATTTGTAACCAAAGGATTCGCGATTCCTATGTTTGAAGAGTTTTGACCCACTATTGTATGGATGGGAAAGAATGAGAAATTCATTTTCAAAAATGTTTTTGAGGACTCAATTCTTGTGACTTTTATAATGAATTTTTTTACATTGAATTCAATTCTTACATAATTGGTTGGAATAATTAAACATATCGTATGGCAAACATCGGGAGTATGGGTTATCACATATATTTGGAATCGAATAAAAGCTCGAATGAAGAGCTGATGTGTTTCCAGAAGATGAGTGACTATTTTGGTTCTTCGTTTCTAATCCTAACTGTAATTTTGATGCGCTATTCGTTACAGAATTTAATTCATTATTATTTTTTGATTTATTTGAGGGCAAATCTAAAATGTCTTTAACGCTAAAACCAAAAGTCTTGGGATCTTTGACCGTTTCTTCACAACTGTTCGATGAATTGTTTAACATTTTCATAATCGAGAGAACACTCATAGCAAAAGAATTCATCCGTTGGTTATAACCAGAAGAAGTGCACAAAAAATATTTGATTATTTGATTCAAAACTTAAAAGTTTTTATCCAAAGAACAGATGAAACGATTTTAAGACTAAGAAATTGTGGTTCACTCACTCTATTGATTGGGCAGAAGTTCTCATCGAAATCCTATAAACAGACTTTTGAAGCGCAACTTTAGAGGTATGTCCATCGGTTTAGGACCGCCCTTCAACTTATTCAGAGCATTGTATTTGTCGAATAGTTATCTCATAATCTTTTAATTTAGAAATAAATTTGCATTTCTTTCAAAAAAAGTAATGAAAATATTTTTTTTTATTAAAAGAAAAATAATTTTATTTTCGAAAGATTTTAAATTACATTAAATTTGAATTAAATAATATTTAATATCTGACTTCAAAAGAGTCGAATTCGAGATTTGTTATGACTCTTTGGTTTGTGAACTGACAGCCATCGATCCGAGAATAGGGACTACCAGTTGTTTCTAACCAATTCTTCCTATAATTTGTAAAAAATAATTAATACAAAAAACTTCTCAAATAATAGTTGACAACAAAATGAAAAGTATAGTATTATTATTATTATTATTATTATTATTATTATTATTATTATTATTATTATTATTATAGAATCATTTTAACCCCCATTTGTTTTTGAATGAAAATATAGTGGGTATAGAGTGACCACCACTTTGGCAAGTAATCAAGTTATAAGCAAGATCAAATCAAGTATTTATCAAGCACATATATTCCTTACAGCTAAATAAAGGTCAAATCAAAGTTTATATAGATCAATTAAGAGTCACTCTAAAACAAGGCTCAAACTTTTGTTTTCAGAGATGTCTTTTATTCATTATATTATTTTCAGTTCTTTAATGTGTTTCAAATAAAATTAATTTTTCATTTTATGAATCCCAGTACTCTTTCATATCCTGATCACTAATATGAAAGACTGCTAAAGGTAGACCCAATCAAGTACAATACTTGATAATCTAGTACGATTGGTCATTCTAAGTGAGCGTCAGAAAAGAGCATAAAAACAGAGTGAAACCTATGTATGAGTGAAAACTATCATTTGTTATTAAATTAATCGCTTTTTTAAAGATTAAAATGTGATACAGTTTTCACTCCTGATTTCATTTAAATTTAATGAATAGTATTATTAAAATATTGGTTATTAGACCACAAATATTTCATATTTGAGTTTAATTGAGTACATTTTATTGAGAAAGTCTTCTAATACTTGAATATATCGTTTCCACAGCTTTTCACTTGAATTGAGAGGAGTTTGCGATCGAATTATTTTTTTAAGGTTTCACTGTTTTTATACCTCTAATACCCAAAACTCTGGAGAAGTCTAATAAATATTGAAAGAAATGTAAGACTTTTATTGAATTTATCGTAAATACAGTCCTCGCTATCATTAAAACCAAATAATTGGGTTTCAAAAAATAATTCAATCGATTGAAAAACACTCTTTGGTTCAAAAAATATGTTTTTCTATTTATGTCATAAATATAATACATTTTTCTTATCCTTTTATTTAAGTGAATCGAAATGAAATCAAACTTAAAATTATTTTTTATTTTTTGTATATTATTTGAAACATAAATTGCAATCAATTATTTCCATTTTGTCAAATGTTTTAATAAACTAATGACTAATTAAAGTGAATACTTGTGTTAATTACATACTTTAGTTATACAATCAATGGTTTACCACAAGTGCTATAAAATATGTTTTCGATAAATCATTAAATTAGAAACTATTAATACAATTGTTTAGAATATTCTTAATATTTATCCTTATATTAACTTTACTTATGGCTATTAGAATCACCTTTTAATTTATAAACTCATTGTCACATAAATATATTAACTCAAGTTTTACTCATTTTGTTTTTGCAAAAAAGTATTTTTTCTCAAAAATTTATAATAAAATTAACTTAACTTTTAAAGAATAGAAATTAAATTCTATACAAAATTATGAATAAAAGCTTACATGAGTTGAATGCGTTGTTCGATGCCCTGAATGGTTCCGACAACAGAACCATCTCTAGAGTTCATAATCCAACCGAAAACTTCCAATTCTTTTGCCTTTTGTTTAGTAAACTAAAAGACAAATCGATTCTCAATAATTGAGTGACAATTAAAACAAACAAAAAAACAGAAAACATTTTGACAAACCTTTCGGAAGAAAACGCCTAAAATATGAGAAAAACTTAAAAAAAAGTTCAAAGTTTGAGGTCAAACATACCCTGAACTCTACCAAACACTTTGTAGTCAACAGAAATGAGTGGCGAAGAAGACATACGAATATTAATTAAAATCAAACTAAATGTCAAAATTAATGCCAAACCGATCAACACATGACTTAGTTTTAAATGTCTTAAACTGTTTATAAACATTACATCAAAAGAAAGTTTTGCAAACGTTTTCAGATAACGATTTTACTAAAGTTAAGGCTTTGGTCTACAACTCATTCATATAAAAAATGGGACAAAACATGAATACGGGTTTTAAACCCATTTATTTGACAATTGATTTAAGACAACACTTAACACACTTTTAAAGTGATCCATAAAATTTTGTTTATTTTCTTTTCAAAAATAAAGTCATGAAAACATTTGTCAAATAGTCATCCGATAACTTTTACCATTGATTTTGAATTCTTATATTTTAAACCCCTTTTGTTTTTGGTTAACGATATTTGTGAGAATGTTTTGATGCATTGCATAATCGACACGTTTATATGATCTCAAAAGTTGTTTATTTTAAATGTTAACCAATAATAATATCAGACATTAAATCAGAATAAAACCGATTCTTTAATATTTGAAACAAATTTTTAATACCAAAGAGTTTGAAAAGAACTGATTTATTACTTTTTTTAATGAATTATTTAAAAATAAAATTATAAACATTTTATACCAAAAGAATGACAACAAGTTTCGGACGTCTCATCAAATATACGACACTTTTGGGGATTAGCGGCGCTTCCATTCATTTATTGAATAAAAACGATTGGTTTTATTATAAACTACTTCTGTTATTAAGACTTTAATTTTTGATTAACTTTTAGGGATATCCGAAATGTGGGCGCTTTCCGTTTCGGTCGGGCGGCGATGACTGTCGGCAAAATTGCTTTCGACTATAAATTTAATGCTTCAGATTTTAAAGACTCGTCGCCACAAACTTTGCAAATATGGTCTGAAGTACATCAAAGATCAGCGGATCGTCTTTTAGATCTTTGCTGTTCTAACGGTGGAGTCTTCATAAAAGTGGGACAACATATCGGAGCCCTCGAGTATTTGGTTCCTAAAGAATACGTGAATACACTTAAAGTATTACACAGTAGAGCCCCCAAGTCTTCCATCAAAGATATAAAAAAAGTAAATGTTTTACCCATTTATCAGTTCTTAACTTATTTTTAATACAAAATGTAAGTTTTGATTCCTATAAAATTGAAGATAAATTGATCTAGCATAATCTATGCATAATCTATGAATAATCTATACATAATCTATAGAATAGCTTTATTTGACTTAATTGATAGGTAATCAAAGAAGACGTGGGTGATCCCAATCAATTGTTTGCAGAGTTTATCGATGAGCCAATTGGTGCGGCCTCATTAGCACAGGTACATCGAGCACAACTTAAAGATGGCCGTTGGGTTGCCGTTAAAGTACAACATCCAAAAGTGAAAGAACACAGTTATGTCGATATGAAAACAATGGATGTTTTGGTTCATTTGGTCGATAAAATATTTCCAGAATTTTCAATGTTATGGTTAGCAGAAGAAACCAAAAGAAATCTTCCTCTGGAACTGGACTTCATTAAAGAGGGACAAAATGCGGAACGTCTAACACGCACTTTCACTGATTATCCTTGGTTTAAAATACCGGCCATTGAATGGAAGATCTCTTCGCAGCGAATCTTAACGATGGAATATATCGAAGGCGGAGAAGTGACGGACAAAAAATATATGACAAAACATGGAATCGATTGTCGCGAAGTATCACATCGTTTGGGACTTTTGTATAGTCGGATGATATTCATTGAGGGTAACGTTCATTGCGATCCTCATCCGGGAAATATTCTCGTCAATAAACACAGCGATGGCAGCCCTCAAATCATTCTTTTAGATCACGGATTATATACTGTAATAAATAAATTTTAGGCTAAATTTTATTTAATATAAATTGTTTGTTGTTTACAGCAATTGACTGAACAATTCAGACACAATTATAGTCGAATGTGGTTAGCAGTTATCAATGGAGATGTCAATCAAATTAAAATTTGGGGAAAAGCCTTAGGTGTGGGCGAACTCTCAAACCTATTGGCGTGTGTTATGACAGCAAAGCCTTGGAATGCAATCGAAAGAGGACTCAATAAAACGGTTGATAAGGAAACCAAAAAAAGAGAGGTTTGACTCTAAAATATTTGACTTTAATTTATATGAATTGTGTGTAAAACAGTCGGAAGAACTTCGAAAGTATGCGTCGATGTATTTACAACAAATATCAGATCTTTTGTCAAAAGTTGACCGACAAATGCTTTTGGTTTTTAAAACCAATGACTTATTGCGATCCATTGACTTCGCTTTAGGGACAAGTGGTGAACGACGGTCTCTCATAACAATGTCCCGATCCTGTATTAAAGCCGTACATTCGGAACAACTCAGACATTGTAAACGATGGTATCAAAGGTTTGGCGTCCATTTGAGTCAAAACTGGACTCAGACTAAACTCACGTTCTATTCGTTCTACTTATGGCTAACTGTTCTCATATGGGGTTCAGACTATTTATAGTCTTTTCTCATTTTTTTTATAAAATGACATTTTTTAGACAATAATCGGCGAAAATATTCGATTTTATTATAAAAGTTTACAAATTTATAGATTATGTGACGGTTTTTGAACTGATATTTTCATAATTTTTAATGTTTTCTGTTTTAAAATTTTATGTTTTGTTTAAATAAATAAATGAAAATAAATAATTTATTCTAACATTGAGTTTAAACTTTAAAGGATTGAAATGACTTTTATTTCATCACAACTTTTAAACACTTTATTTAATGACGAAAGACATCATTAAAAGCATTTGAGGAGAGATTTAACTAAATCTCAAAATAATGCAAAGAAAGCCTTAAACTTATTACTCTTTTAGTCTTATTTATATGACTAAACCCTTGAGTCATATATGAAAAAGAACTTAACTTTCGTTAGTTTTTGTCTATTATTCATATAAATGTATTTAAGTTTAAATGTCTTTATTGGTGTTCAGATGAGAGACAATAAGAGTGAAAATCAAAGTTATATACATTTGATGTCGCAATCATTTGCCTGATTTTATCAACAATTTGTTGATTTTACGATTATTTAATCTAATATTAATTTAATGTTAATTTAATTATCAATGAGTGAAAGCACTGAAAATACGTTTAGTTCATCGCAAGAGATTTTGTTTACTCAGGAAAGTCTAAATGAATTAGAAGATGACTTTCAGCCAGACTTTCAGCCCTCAACTCAAGAGATCAATAATATTCACACTCAGGAGGCCTCCAATGCCTCCGATTTCTTTGACAATCTTCGTGAGAGTCAAATCAGTCATATCAGTGATTCTAATGATAATCAGATAAGAAGTAAGTTATTGACAAAACATTTTTATTTTCATTTTATTTCATATTTTCTGATGAAATGCTTTCATTTCATTGAATGACTAAACCCTTAAACTATTACTCATTTCTCACAAAAACTCTTTTTTGGTATACATTTCAATGTATTTAATCTTTTATTTAAAAGACAATTATCTGATTAATCATAGATTTGGTCATAGTTTGACCATAAATTGATACAACTCTTTGCTATTAATTACTATCAACTCTTAAAGTAATTACTTTTTAAAATAATTAAAAGAAAGGATTTTAAATATTTGTTATTAATTTGTGTTTTGAATCGTTAGGCAATGAATCCTCTGATTTGACGATCGATTATATTTCGACAAATGAGTCGATCGTCCAAAAGAAGAAAAGGGGACGAAAACGAAAGATAAGAACTGATGAAGAAATGGCTCAACACTTGAGGGAAAAGAAAGAGAAGAATAGATTAGCCGCTCAAAGACTCAGACAGAAAAAAGGGACAGAAATTGCCAAAAATGATCGCGAAGTGATCCAACTCGAGGCCAATGTTAGGGCAAAGAGACAGTTCGCAGACCTCCTCGAGAGTACAATAAGTCAATTACAGAACAAAATTAAAAAAAAGTTTGGAATTACAATGAAATCATCGTTTGACGAATCAATTGAATCGAATGCCATTAAAATTGAATCAAATGGTAATAACTATTTGTTGACAAATAATAATAATTTGGTCGAAATTAGTGATAATCTGAAGGGTATTAATGCTCAACAAAATACTAATCAGAATCGAAGCCAAAAACAAAATATTAAAAAATTAGAAGTGAGTAATGGATCGGATCATCGGTATTATGTTTCCGGTTAACCGTTAATCTCATTATTTAATCGTCAAATAAAATGTTAAATCATTTTCAGTGAATTGTTATCTCATTTCTTATGACTAATTTTGTCGTTCATTTAATTATTATTTTCGATTCAGTGTTTTTGTTCATTTTTTCAATCATTTTGTAATTATATTTGAATTTATTATTCATTTTTTTTAATTAATTTTTATAAATCAATGTTTTGTTTAAATTTCTGTTCTTTTTTTTCAGTTAAAGTTATTTGATTTTCAGTCATCTCTAAGATAATGAACTGAATTAATAGAATTTCTTAAGTAATCCTTAATTATTTAATTAACGAAAATTTTGGCCAAAAAATGATTACTTGAATACAATTATTAGTATTATTTCTAAAATTATATAAAAATATTTAGTAATGAACTAATTATTTAAAGTATTCTTTTGTAAAACTAAAATATTGGATACGTTTTGATGTGCCTTTGATTAAATAATTGGCGATTCTTATGTTCAGAATATATTCGTGCAATTTTTCAGATCATTGTATTTTCATTTAATAAAAAATTGAATTTCAATTTAATCGAAGTTTTATTCGTATGACATAACTCTCATTGAAAGTCTCAATAAATTATTGTTTGTTTAGTCTTAGTATTGGTTTTTATTACTTTTAAGATTTGAAGAATTCATTTAAAAATATATTCAGAGAAACTCTTTTTTATTGATTTTAAGATTCCGAGTAATTCATCTGAAGTTTACTAAAATTAAATAAATTATTTCATAAACAATAGTTCTTACAAAAAGTTTTTTACATTTTGATAAATATGTGATTTAAAAAATGTTTTTACGTAAAATACATTCGTTTATATCAAATATATTATTAAATCTGGAAATTATTTTATATAAAAATTGAATAAATTTAAGTTTAAGTAAAACTTCAGTTGCATTTCGTCTGAAAGCAAATAAGTTTCATTTCTAAAGTTCTGATGAGAAAACATTTTCACTTTTAGAACAAATGACTAATCATTAGTCAGAAAAGTAGAGATGAGACTCATTTGCTTTACATAAAACAACTGAAGTTTACTGTAAGCGCAGAGATGGCTAAAGAGGGGTATTTCAAAATATCCCCCCTGAGACGAAAAATCCTGAAAATACCCCCTTAACCAAGAAGTCAAATACACCTCTAGAAAAAGGGAATAAATAGGCAAAAATTTCGGAAAAAGTGTCGAAAAGTAGAAAAAAATTAGTGAAAATTAAGTAAAATACTCTAATTTTGAAAAAAATAACGTAAAGTTTAATAAAAATGCATAAAATCGTGAAAAATCGAGGTTTTAAGTGAAAATTTTGGGCTCTGTTTTGAAAATTTTACAAAATTGCCTTTTTGTCGAAAATTCTTAGTTTTTAGCATTAATTTTGATAAAATACGTTAAAATATGACTAAATATAGTCAAATGTGAAAGAAAAAGGTTTAAAATTGACGTCTTATGCATTTTTGGTAATATTCAAAATAGCCTCCCCTAATACCCCCTGATGTCGGCTCCTTTAGCCATCTCTGCTTTAAGTGTTTTTAAGTGAATTTAATTAAAACTAAATATCAGATATAGTTTTCAGGAATGACTAACTTTTTAGGATTACTTTGTTTTCGTTTTTTAGCCGACGATAAACTAGTTTTGGGCTCATTTTCATAAATGACTTCATTATTGCTATTCATTTGACAATTAATTGTATAATCAATAGAATTATTAACTAAATTATTAGAAACACTGAAATTATCGTCATTTGAGTTATGGACAGAATTAGATATTGGGGTTCGTTTCCTGTGAGCGATAAAATCCCTTCTCATATGAATCGGTCGGTTTTTCAAATGTAGTTTGAAGTATAGCCCACACGCATTACAAACCGGTTGTCCCGAAGGATTTCGACGCCATTCACTAGATTTGGTGACACCACAATTACTGCAAACAATGTCCCGCGTCTTCTAACAAATCAATACAATTAATCAAAAGAAAACATCGAAAGGCTTTTACTTTTTTAACGAATAAATTTGTATCGACAGAAGAGTTATCTTCCGGATCGCCTGACTTGGAATGAGAGACGCACTGATCGCAAAGATAGTGTCCTAAATAGGGTCCCGTTTGTGGTAATACGTTTGCTCCACATTTAGCGCATTGTTTGAAACAACTGCCCATTTGTTTATGACTTTCATTAAATGATAGAAATGAAACAGACGTTAAATCACAGGGAAAGACATGTTTTGCACTGTAATCACTCATCAAACGAGTCGATGAAGAGATCTGAAACATTTGAATATTAGAATATTTTAGAAAATTAATCAAAACTTACGTCTGGTTTGAAGTCTATACTCTTTTGTTCGTTCACTTCTTTAGAGGGATTTTTAGAATTAGTTCTTATTCTTCTTCTCATTTTCTTTGTCTTTTGAGTGGTTTCGGTGCAATCCATAGACTCATCAAAATGTCGACCTTTTTGTTGGTCAGTGCCGATACTCTGACCATTAAAACTCAATTTAGAGTATCTGTTTCGCGGATAAACGATATCTTTTCTCATTTCAATGGGCCGTTGGATACCATAGAGTTTATAATAAAGACCACATGCATTACAGGCCACCTGTTTGTTGGCTGTTCTCCTCCACATTGAAGAGGTTAGAGTTCCACAATTAGAGCACTGTTTCGGTACTGAACTCTATTATCAAATTAAATTGTTTTAGACTTAAATCATATTTTATTTAGACTAAAGATTTGCATTTTTCTATAAATTAAAAACTATCGATAAATCGAAGGCTTTTAAACAAAATTAAAGAAAATAAGAGTTTTGTTTAAAACTAATTCAATAAACTTTAAATAATTTGTTTTCAATCTTAGAAGAGTTCTTAAGCGCAGGATTTGAATCATTAATATTTAAAAGCCTTAAAGTATTAAAACTAATAAATACTCACATTTTTCTTACGACTGACAACAATACTGGCGGGGGGTCTGTCCTCTCCATTGTATTTCTTGTAAAGACCACAAGCATTGCAAAGATAATGTCCGCTACCATTAGTCCTCCACTGACTGGTCTTCTGTGCGGAACAGTTAACACATTCTCTCATAATCGAGGAATCATTTGAATCGATTATACAGTCATTAAACTCATTAGAAGAGACATCAGATTCTTGAGATATGATGTCAGCACAGGTCGGTCTCAAACTGTTGGAAACACTGTTTTTCATTCTTGAATTGTCTTCTTGTGAGGGGTCTTCTTGTGGCGATTCTCCCAAACAATATCCAGTCTTCGAAGAACTGTCTTCAGAGTCATTACTTTTGTCGTCGAAATTATGTTTTTGTGATAACTCTTTGTTATTGTCTTCTGTTTGTAAACACTTCTTTGTTGATGAAATTGAGGTAAAATGTAGTGAGTGTTGTAGTGATGGTTGTTTTTGATCAAAGTCTGCGGCCATTAGTTCGCAATTAATTAAAAATCTGTTCTTATCTTATGATAAATCATTTGAATAATAAAAATAACTTTTTTAGTCCTTTGGATTCACATTCAATTCAAACGACTCTCTTATCAGACATTTTATCGATAATAACATTAGACTTATTCGTCGCCAAAAGACTAATATTTAATATAAATGGCATTAAATTTATTGTTTTTATCATATCTTATGGAATGAAAATTGATATCAAATCTAAGGAAAAAACTATAGATTTCTTTTAAGACGATTTCTTAACAGATTTTAATTTAAAGTTAATTAAATGTTTGATAAACTGATAAACACTTTTAGAGTGATATTAGTTTTCACTTTTAATTATATACTCTTTTTGTGAATAAGTTTTATGTCATTAGTCTTATCATTAAATCATTTTAATTGATAATTAAATAGAATATTCAGGCATTGGATCAGTTCTTAAGCCGAAAATGACTCAATTGTTTACATTTAAGTTCAACTAAAAAAGATTTTATCTAATTGTAGAGCACATGGCTTTGTATTACCACAAGTGATGGTGTGATGGAGTGATGGCTCACTCTCTTATCTATTTCCTTATCTACAGATAATACGCTCTTTAATCTCTTATCTAAGAAATGTCTCTTTTCTTATGTTTTTCTCAATTTGGTTGACATCAAACTTATATTCTTTTAAACAACTTTTCATAGTTTTATGAAAACATAAGGTTTTTATAATTGAAAGAATCGGTTCTTTAAATAGATTTAACTCTTTTTTATTGAAATAGAATTTGTTTACAAAATTCTCGATATTTTGATAAATAGTGTTAACACTAATAACTGTTATATTCGTAACTTTTATATTATAAAACAAATTAAAATTGAATCGATTCGTGTTTTTTTTGTTTTTGTTTTCACATTCTTTTTTAGTTTAGAAAATATAAGCATGCTAAGTTTCAATTTTGAAAACTTAAATTTATCTTTTTCAAAAATTACTGAACCAATTTTGATGAAACTTGGTAATCTATAAAACAAATTGAAAATATGTAACAAAATACCAAGATTCACTATAATATCTAAAATTGTTTCCAAGTTGTTGACATTTAAGAAATTAATTGAGCAAGATGCAAAAGAACATAGGTTCATATGTATAATTGAACAGATTTATTAAAAAAAAAACACATTTAACGCAAACAAATAATTTTATTAATTTCTTTATGTATATATGGTTTCATACAATTTTATAAACACATTATATAACGAAATATAAATAAATTTATATATATTTATTCAAATTTTAATTCAAATTACAAAAATAATATTATAATTTATAATAAGAATTATAAATAAAGTTTTGGAAATTATTACTATTAATGTATGTCTAAACAAATTGAAATAAAACCTTATGTTTTGTTATATATTTTCAAAAAATAACACTAATATTATAATATATAATTGAAATTGCAAGGTGTTTCAATAATATTTATTTAATTATTTAATTAGTATTAATTACTCTTTAATAGTAAATCAAAAATAAAGGGAAAGAAAGGGAGAGAGAGAAGAAGGGGAGGGAAAGTAATCAAGATTAAATTAAGAAAAAGTAATGAAATTCACCAGGAACATTATTTTATAAAATAGTCATATATCTAAATATACCTTGTTGAATAGCAAAATTATTCCTAGGGTTAGTTTTGGCGCATGGAAATGTCCTAGTTCAATGATCATCGATAAATTTTAACGAAGGATTAATTGAGTTTTGAAAATAAGAAAAAATAAATTTAAACTTGAGCTACTTGAGCAAGATAAATTACTACTCATTCATTAGTGCTATCAATGTTTACTTTTAGTAATCATTGAATAAGTGATTTGATATTTGTATGTAATTCATAGGAAAATATATAAACACAAGTAAAGTCAATATAAGTTTATTTGATTAGAATTACTAATTATTCAAATTAAATGACCCGACAAAGTGTTCAACAAAATATTCGCTGCTCTATAAGTGTTAAAACACTAATTATGAGAAAAAACCTTTTAGTTTGAGTATTGAATAATTTATGGGTCAATATTTAATCAATTTTACTATAAATTTAGTTTAAGGAAAATAAATATTTATTTTCTAAATCGAGATATAAATGGATTCAATAAAATTGAGATACACTTGTATTGTACACTGTAGTTATGTGTCAAATGAGCAAGGTACATAAACGTGTACACAAACATAATTCCTAAATGAGTTGATAAAGATATGTATTGAGATGAACGGCTATTAATGGGTAATACTGTCACGTCGTTTGTGAACAAATCAATTATTTTGGATGACATCAACACTTAATCATTGGATGAAAATCTCCACAAAACTGTTAGACAACAGAAGAGTGAGAAAAAAGGAGAGAAATAGAGAGCAATAGAGAGGGTTTCCAGAGAGTCATTACTCACTATTATTACTATTAAGAGAGTCATTGAGAGAGAGATTGAGAGCGAATAAGAGAGAAGAGAGAGAAGGAGAGAGAAGGAGAGGGAGAAAGAGAGAGACCTTCAATGAAGACTCACTGTTTATATTCACTCTAAATGTGTTTAATTAGTTTTGTGTTTTGTATTTAAATTGTAATTAAAAGAAATAATTTACAGAAAAAATACTTTCATTAATAAATGTTTAAATAAATTGAAAGTAAAATAAATATCAGAGAAAATGTGTGACATTTGTAACGAAATGATTGATTTGATCTCAAAATGTGAGACAAAAAAATTAATTTTCAAAAATTTGTTTTTATTTTTTCATTTGATTTTCTTTTCATTTAATATTAGATGAAATTCAAGACTCAATTCCAACAAATAATAAGACAACAAATAACAGTTCAAACAATAATTTAAAATCCAATTCAAAACAAACGCCAAAATCACAACAACTGATCGGAAAAACAGAATTACATTTAATTATAAATTATGTCAATTCTTGGACTCAAAGGTAATCACATTTATACCATTTATACCATTTCTTTGTTCCTCAAATAATATCAATAAAAATACTATAAATTATTTGATATTAATTTTAACCTAATTTTGATTGAATTGCAATTAATTGTATTTTAATTGTTTTGAAGGCATTGTATTTGTTGTTTCAAAGATCAGCGAAACTTCAATCGCTTTAATTTATTGGTTCAGTCGATAATTGAGACAACACTTAATCTCTTGAAAGTTATTTCTGCTTCACTTCGAGAAGAAAACAATTCTTCCACTAATTGTGATAATAGTTTGGATAATACTAAAAGTGATTTGAATTCGTCTGAAGACAACGAATCGCTATTAGAAAGTGATTTAAACAAAGACTGTATTCAATCTTTAGATAAAACAAAGAGTAAAAATATTAATGATAACTATTTTGACGACTGGATTACTGAAGATAAAGAAAGACTCTTGCATTTAGCCTCAAAGGTATTCATTATTTAAATAATCTTTTAATTCTTTTCTAATCATTAATTTAAGTCATTATAAAAACATGAATTAAGTTCTGTTTGTAATTAAGTGTCAATAGTTTTATAAAATGATTTAATCATAAAAATGAATATTTACAGGCATTTCATTTGACATTTCCCTTATATGTGGCTCAGAAACATTCGGGTGGCATTAGAGGGGATGACCCGTCGCCAAAAGAAGTACAATTAATGAGTACATATTGTGAATTATCAGAACCGGATCCGCCGTTTTATTTACTGCGAAATATAGTCTATTTTTGTGATTCCGATGGATTCGATCTTTTTGTTGATTGTTTTGCCAACGGACGCCCCGACCGACTGGTGCTATCTCTGGCACACGCCATGATTGCTGTGATCGCTAATCTGAAGCCATCGATTAACTATAATATCATTACCCAAAAACTAGTCTCTTTGCGAACTCATGTCATCGAATATCTGTGTCGAGTGCCCGACAAAGATCTCCGAATTATGAACAATAGAACTATGTTTGAATACATTTGGTCTGTCGTTAAGGAACATATAGATCTGAGAAATGGTAGTGCAGATAAAGAAGGTTTGACTCTCGCGCTCAAGTATTTTACGTCATCGACATTAACAATGCGTTTGACGGGAATCACTCAAATCAATAATTATATCAGCATTTACTCAGAATTATGTCAGGCCGAAGCCTCAGGTCAGTACAGCCTCAGTGTCTGTCCCTTTATTTACTTGTCTTTAAAATACTAAAATTAAATGATTTTAAAAGGAATGTCAAACCCAAACGCAGATTCAATGGGCGAAGAGTTGGCGAATTGGGTTCTCGAGAATCGCATAATCGAACATATATTCGGTCCCAACAGTCACGTAGAAGTCATAAAACAAAGTCATATAGTATTGAATTTCGTGGCCTCACAAATCACTATAGAACACATTGACGTCATTTGGTCCGCTTCTCAAATGAAACACTGCGGACGACAAGTATTAGATATTCTGTTACCTCTCATAAAGAATCTTAAGATGAAACCAGTTTTGCATTTGTATTGGCTGCTCAAAAACCTGGAGCCTAAAGAACACACTGAACAGACTCTTGTGTTGGCGTCACAACTTTTAAAATATATTTGGGCCCAAACAAGTGGTTCTGATGTGATATCTAATACCGGAATGAGTTCTGGAATGCAATCCGTCAAAATGCTCGAAGACTTAACTTTAGTTCGCTCTCCAATATTTACAATACTTCCCGGTTCGGGTCAGAAAAATCGACACAATGGAGATTCCAGTTCTTCGAGTGGTTCTGTTGATAACAGCGATGATGAAGACGAAGACGAAGAATATGATATAGACGTAACGCAACCCATTGTATCCGATCCCGTATTTCGCACAAAAAGGAAATCTTCGCGAATATGTAATAATAGCAGTAATAATAATAGTGACGATAGTTCTGAAGGAACTTCAGAATCAGAAGACGATGAAGTCATTATTCCTGATATAACCGATGAAAAGATAAGATCTGCTCGTCTCCATCAGGCATTGGTCGGTAATTACAGTAACTCTTCATCGAGTGATATGGTGCCCATTGCCGTCAGAGATGTGGTCGCAGCCATTCATAGAGAAAGTGTTTTTAGCGGTAATCAACAGAATAGTAATGACAATAGTTGTCAAAAATTTGAAGCTAAGGATTCGTCATTTTTGAGTGAGTTTTGTATCACTTCTTAATTGTTTAGATAATTAATTTGAATATTTCGAACAGATCTGACGTTTTCAGATAGAATTCCTTTTAAATTAAAAGGGGACCAACAATTGGACAAAACGTCTTCTATCGCACCGCCCGTTTCGCCTGATCTCAAAGATTCAGAACAACCGATCATTCCGTCCGAACAGCAGACACCAGATGTTATGGAAAAGTTGGTTAAAATGACAGAAGGCTTGAGCAGCAAAAATGATGATTTAAGTGACGATAATTCGAGGCCCAGTTCTCGCAATAGTCGTATAAGTGATAAAAATATGGCTGACTTTGAAGGTGAAGATTCTGATATCGACACTAATATAGATAAGCAATTTGTAAATCAATTAGAGGAAACTACTAACAGGCCATCGGCGGCTCACAAATTAGCCTCAATTGCACAGCACATCGTTAAACAGCACTGGAAATCAGGAAATGACGAAACAGATAATAATTTGTTAACTGACACTAAAAGCTGTGATAAAAATAAGAGTATGGATTCGGAGGACTCAGAATTGGTTGACCTCACAATTGAAAACGTTTGCAAACCGGGCAGAACTTTACTCTGGGATTTGCTTCAGGACGATATGATCCATCAATTGCCTGAAGGTTTGGCACACGAAACAGAAAAGATATTTTGGAATACTGTTTGCTGGTCTACTGATCGACGCATTCGAATGAAGTTCATCGACGGCTGTTTAGAAAATCTCTCTAAAAACCAATCCGTCAACACTTCACTTAGACTTTTGCCCAAATTCTTAATGTCTTTTCAACAATACAGGGGAGGAATGGATACCCACCAAATTTTATTGTGGGCCGACAAAGAGCGCCAAATGTTGAAACACTTTTTCTCTAATTTAATAATTTATTGTAAAAATCGCAAAAAGAGTAAACAATCGGCGAATGATTCTATTCGTTCAGATATTAGTAATGATATGTATCCTCACACCGAAGAAATCCAAACGCGACTCAATTTTCTTAATTTTGTCTTCTCTTCTTCTGGTTCTCCCGATAACTTTAGATTAAGTCAGGACCAAATCGATACTCTTTGGTCAACACTCGCATCAGATCCAGACTCTGCCGATGAACTCTTTAATTGGCTTTTGGGTAAGACTTTATTTTTTTTATTCTGGTTTTAATTAAATTTGAATAACAGGTCAGGTGCGGTCTCGAGAACAGCACGGTTTAGGTCTTGATATGTTAATCCATATATTGACTGAAAAGTTACCCCAATTATCACCGGAAACATTTTCAATGATGGCATTAGAACTGTTACAAACTCTTTCGGGTTGTTTACTCTCGAGCAACAAATCCAATGAATCAATTGATTCGACAGCAATCAAACAGTTGTGGGATATTGCGCTCCGATGTCTCAATACAGATGTGTCGATGACTGCAATCAGACATTTAAATGTGTATTATATTAATCTTCAGCCGCACTCTTCTAGACTTCAAAAAGAAGAAGAATTTATAAAACAATGTATGGATTATTTGGAGACGGCGTCCAAATGTCTTAATGAAAACGAAGAGAAAAGTCTTACAATTATTCAGAGGGCAGTTGTTTTACTTAAAACTCATTTGGAGGGCTTCCGAAGTCGTTACGCTTATAATTTTCGTCGGTGGCAACTAAATGGTGACTCAGAATTGCAGAGTCATAGACCCCGTGAGAGAACCGGTTGTTTGTTACGAATTTCGTGTCAACCGGCGTCTCTGCCCGATAGGACTGTTTTCGAAATGCAAAGCAATGACTACGTGGGAGAACTCAGAGCAGAAATTCAGCACTGGTGGGAGTCTCTCATCAAAAAATACGAAACTAATATTGAGAAAAGACCTCCTTTTTCGAACATCAATCCGATTAATATTAGTGATGGACCGCTCAGACTCTTAACACAGGGTTTGTCTCATAAACATTTGAATTATATCTTAAATTTATATACATTTTAGGACAAGAAATAACTCATGACTTCGATGAGAAACAATTGGCTGAAGTCGGTTTCAAAGATATGCAAATAGTGTTTGTATCGATAGGAATGGCTCGAAGTTTTCGTAAATTTCGCGATCAGGCAGAGCCCGCCTCAACCCTTCCTCCACCGCCTAAAGAACGCATTCCTTCGATATTGTTATTACAGCCACAAAATTTCGAACAATTATTTTCATTAATGGGTCAGTTGGGAGAACTTAAGACATCAAATCATATCAAAGCACAAGTTTTGTCGCGAAGGGTTTGGGAAATCATTCAAATGATTCCGACTTCTCCTAATTTGTTGGAGTGTTTCCAATCGATATCTATTAGAGATGATAACGAAGAGAATATCATTAAAACAAACGATGAATCATCGACTCCATCGACATCACATAAACTGATTTCTGATTTGTTCAATACCCTACTGTCCCCTTCGAGTCCTCAGAAATTAATGTATTCTTGTCAAATCGTTGAATCTTTGCGTCGCAACAGTAAGATATGGACTCAACAATTCATTGATTGCGGAGGTCTTCAATATTTATTTGATATCTTTGGTTCCGGTGTTTTACAATCTGGTTGTGACACTTCAGACGCTTGGAATGAGTGGAAACAGGACTGTTTGGCGTCATTGCTTCAACTCATTTATCATTTCGGTGTTAACCCGATTCCATCCAAAAGTGATAATAAAATTAGTGATAAATCAGAAGACGAAAAGTCAACCGTTAATAGTGATCAACACATGTCTTCTCCCACTCAAAACTCAATGATAATCACAGAAATGGTTCGAAAAGCAAAGCGTTCGCGAAAGGGATCGACAGAAAAGCTTTTAGTGCCTCAATTAAATTCAAAACTTCTTTTAATGATAAGAGATGTGGACTCAATGTTAAGAGTTTTGTTAACAATTTTAAATGAAGCGACGACTAAAAGCGCTGACGTTAACCCAACCTATCACACGGGCTTCTGGGGTAGAGCTCAGGTGGTTCATCATACGATGACATTTCTTATATCGTGGGCCTTTTCTGATCCACAAATTAGAAGTTCTCTCTATCAGTCAGAAAATTTGGATCAATTGCTTAAGAAGTTAGTATTGGACGATCCGGACCCTGCAATCCGAAGGGAAGCCTGCACTGGCTTTTATCGTCTTTGTCTGGGCTTTACTGCTGACGGAAATACCGGCCATATATTTATTCCTCAATTATTAAATTCTTTATTAAGTTTTCTAAAAGTGGCCCAATCTATGAGAGCTCCTAAACTATTAGAAGCTGAAGATATGTTTGTAACTGACAAAGAGCCGTATGGCCCGGGATGTAAAGACTATTTTTGGCTGGTCTGCCGTCTCGTTGACTCACTTGACGCTCAAAAAATGGCTGATAATAATCATGTCGTAGATTTGGAGAGTCTCTGTACTTATATCTCCGAAGCAGTGGTCGAACGAGAGATTCGTGAGACCAGACATAATACTGTTGAAGATGAAGGCCTTCGCGGTCTCATTGGATTAATAACTGTAACTCTTAAACACAACCCTTCGTTTAAATACTCAAAAGAGGGCCGAAAATTTGTGTCCGAAATATTTGATTGTCTGTTCGCAGTTCCCAATCAAATAGAAAAACATTTACCTAAATGTAAGGCCCCCTCTACTCGTTCGGCCGCTTTTGATTTATTAGTAGAACTCGTCAAAGGATCTGAAGATAATTATGATGTTCTCATAAATCTAATGATGGATCAGCACAACCCTGAATTGTCCGGACGTATGACTCCTTATCCGTGGGACTATTGGCCACACGACGACTGTCGTTCCGAATGTGGTTATGTGGGGCTAACAAATTTGGGCGCCACTTGTTATATGGCTTCTTGTATGCAACACTTATATATGATACCAGAGGCCAGATATACAATACTGTCCACTAATTTGTCTTCTGTTATAAAACACGAATCCATTCTCAAAGAATTGCAAAAAATGTTTGTCTTTCTTTTGGAGTCCGAAAGGAAAGCATATAATCCGAAGTCATTTTGTAAAGTGTATACAATGGACCATCAACCTCTCAATACTGGAGAACAAAAAGATATGACTGAATTCTTCACTGACCTAATATCAAAACTCGAAGAAACAACAATTGAATTAAAAGATTTAGTTAAACGTTTGTTTAGTGGATCGCTTAGTAATAATGTGGTGTCTCTGGACTGCCCTCATATTAGCCAAACAACAGAAGAGTTCTATACATTGCGATGTCAGGTCGCAGACATGAGGAATCTCTACGAGTCATTGGATGAAATTACTGTTAAGGACACTCTCGAAGGCGATAATATGTATAACTGTTCGCGTTGTGGACGAAAAGTGAGTTATTTTATAATTAAATGATTTATTAATTGTTTGTTGTTTAGGTTCGGGCAGAGAAGAGGGCGTGTATTAAAAATTTGCCAAAAATTCTTTGTTTTAATACAATGCGATATACATTCAATATGGTTACGATGACTAAAGAAAAAGTTAATACACACTTCTCTTTTCCTCTTCAGTTAGATATGTCTCCTTATCTCGAAAAGAATCTGATCAAAGCTAAAGATAAAGATCCCGATAGAAGTGTAGACGAATCTATGGTCGATGATATACAACAAACAGAAAATAACACAGAATACGAACTGATAGGAGTAACGGTTCACACGGGAACTGCTGACGGCGGACACTATTATTCATTCATTAGAGAAAGAGAAGCATCAGGTCAACAAGCAAAAGACAAGTGGTATCTCTTTAATGACGCAGAGGTTAAACCTTTTGATAAAACACAACTTCCGACTGAATGTTTTGGAGGAGAAATGACGAGTAAAACATACGATCAGGTATTCGTTGGTTCACTTATTTTAGAAATTACTTATTTATTCCTTCTCTCTCTTTTAGGTGACGGATAAGTTTATGGACTTTTCATTTGAAAAGACAAACTCTGCGTATATGTTATTCTACGAAAGAGTAGATGAAACCAAAGAGATCACTGAAGAAAAGGTGGTCTCAACTGTTGAATTGGCTCCTGATTTGTCGGAATGGATATGTGAAGACAACATATCGTTTTTAAGAGATAAGTCAATCTTCGAGCACACTTATTTCGATTTTATGTGGCAAATATGTGGTTATATTCCCCAAACACTTCCCACAAACACTACTTCTAAAGTGACTCTACTCTCCGCTCGATTGGCCACCAGTTTTGTTTTGGAGACTTTAATTCACGCAAAAGAAAAGCCAACGATTGCTAATTGGATCGAACTCTTGACTAAACAATTCAATTCTTCACAACAGGCCTGTGAATGGCTTATGGATCACTTGGCAGAAGACGACTGGTGGCCCATTCAGATACTCCTTCGTTGTCCCAATCAAATGGTTCGGCAGCTCTTTCAGCGCCTTTGCATTCATGTGATCTCTCAGCTAAAGCCAACTCAGGCTCCTCTATATCTGCAGCCTTTGAGCGATGATTCCGATGATTCAAATGATTTGGAAGTAATGACTCACGTCGGGAGGTTTTCCTGCGTCACTCGTTTTATAAGAAAACTCCTTTCATTAATTAGTATCGAAAACTTGAGCGCAAAACCACATCTCAAACATTTGACCGAATATTTTGCATTTTTGTGTGAATTTGCAAAACAAGGGGACGAAGAATGTAAATTCCTTTTAGCAGTTGAAGCCATTTCTACTGTCGTCTCCTTTTATATGGGTCTCTGCGGTAAAAGTGCCAACGATTACGTCGAAGTCATGAGTGAAGATGAAGACGACGACGAAGACGATGGTTATATCGACGGCAATGCAGTCGCTGGAAATAATCCGGGATTTTCTGGTCATTACAATCAAAGGTCACAATTTCCGCACTCAGGGGTCGGTCCTATTTTAGACGATAAGTTTCCAAAACCGGCCTCTTTGGACAAAATGATTACATTAGTGGCACTTCTCGTTGAGAAATCGCGCGGAAAAGACAATCGACTCCGACTATCAGACAGAGACTATGAGTCAATCGCCAGCGGAAAGTCATTTCCATTTCTTCAGCAACAAATTCGGGATAACATTAATTTGAGACAAACCTGTAATTTAATTTGTTCGTTGTGTCGATGGAACGATCACTTCGCCATTTTGGTCATTAATATGATATTTACAGCAATTACTCGAATGCCTGACTCAAGCGGTCCCTTCTTTAAAATTTTATCAATGCTAGTTGACCTTGGTTAGTCTTTCGATTCATAATTATTTTTATTGAATTATTTTTATATTTAGGAATAACTCCAGGTTTGTCCCCCTTTTCGAATCTAATTTTGCCCCGAATTTGGGAAATCGCAGAACAAACTCCTCTGCAAACATTGGAATGGCTGACAGTTCAGGTGCCGCGAAATAAAGTGGCCAATGCGTGGGTCCTCCAGTCTCTCGATTCATGGATTTTATATTTTCTTGTGGCGCATCCAAACATGAAAGTCCGTTCAAATGCAGCCCAACTCCTGATATCATTAGTTCCTAATAATAGTTTCCGTCAAAATTATCGTCCGTCGCGACCCTTCCCTTATGCCGGTGTCAAAGAATATGACTTCAGTAATGAAGCGATTCTAATAATCGATCAAATTTACTCCATTTTACTGTCACTTCTTAAAAGGGTTAAGATATACGCCGATCCTCAACCGCACGGCACACAAAAGCTGACCTCATATTTCATTGTAATGTCTTATTGTTTGATATCTCAGCGCCAAAAACTACAATTAGTGCCATATTTTAACGATTTATGGAATTTATTTCAACCAAAACTGAGTGAACCGGCGATTAGTATTCACCACAACAAACAGGCGCTCCTTATGTTCTGGTATATGGCGTGTCAGGAATGCTCCGAAAATGTCAAATGTATTGTACAGAACCCTCACGTGACTAAAAACATTGCTTTCAATTATATTTTGGCGGATCACGAGGACCAGGAGGTGGTCTTCTTTAATAAGATGATGTTACCCAACTATTATGGTCTGCTTCGTCTCTGTTGTCAACAGTCCCGACAGTTTACTCGACACCTGGCAATGCATCAAAACATTCAGTGGGCCTTCAAAAACATTACTCCATACGTAACTCAGTATCAGTTAGCGGTTCAGGAATTGTTTAAATTAATGAAGATTTTTGTGTCCACTCATCCGGACTCAAGTGAACAGGAAATCAGAGATATTATTCAATTTAAAAGGATTACAATCCAAATGTATTTGACATCAGTGGACGTAAGGTCTTCGTGGCAGACACTCATTACTTCGCTCTCAATTCTTTGTGAAACAGAAGAGGACCGGATTTTTGTGTTGTCTAATAACGGGTTAATCAATTTATTCCAAGCATTTCACGCAATGTATGTCATGTTTCACGAGGCGACCGCCTGTCATATCACTACAGAATTAGTCGAATTACTTAAAATTATTGTTCAGTTATTAAAAACTTTGAGACAAAATTCAGATCAGATGCCTCTAAGAGATATTAAAAGCAATTGGAGGGATCAGGCTGACATCTTGAGGAAGAATATTCTTTTAGTCAATTCATACACTCCGGCCGCCGTTCGAATCGCGTGTTTAGGTTTACAAACATTTCATTTAATTTTGATTTTTATTTGAATTCTTTTATTTCAGACGTTTTGACAGAAATGATTAAATTGTATTCAAAGGAATTTTTACCGCTTTTGGTACAACTCTTAGGGCTTCAACACATCAGTTGTGCCGAACAGACCCAAACCTGTGAGTACTCGACTCATATATATTTTATATGGTTTTTATATAATATTAAAATTGTAGTCATTCCGGGGCCATACTTTCCGTGCAGAGGACAGAGAGTAATGCTAACAAAATCAAGTGTTCGTCCTTCGCGTCCGATATTTCAAATGTGTTTTAACCCAAAAATGCTCGAATGTCGAAAAGGTGTCGATCGAGACTACGATCGGGCGATCGCTGATTATTTTGAGCCCTATTATCACTTTATTGACTCTATTTGTCGAATAGCACTCCAAAACTCATTGGTTTCGAGCGATTTAGTCGGTCTCTGTATGTATTCAATTATTAGTTAATTTGTATTCAATTTAATGATTTGTTGTTCAGGCGGTGTGTCTGCACTCGAAAGCCTTCACTTCCATTCGAATATTTTTCCAAAACTATATCTCGATTTACTCAATTCGGAATCGCAGGAATCAATTAATTTTGTGGACTATTTGTGTTCGACCAGTTATTTCCATGAATACATTTCATTGACTCTGACTCAGGAACGACAGTTCCTCAACAATGAATTGACTTATGAAATGCTTAAACAATATTTGCCAAAAGTATTCATTTTTTTAAATATTTTTCATAAACTAATAATCGGTTTTATTTTAGATTCAAAAGAGTATTTTAAGGCCGTCTCTCATCAATCAAGTCTTATATCAAATTAACGCTTTTTGTCAAATAAGTAATAGTTTAGACATCAATAAACAGTCGACTCAATTGAATGGAGTAAATGTTAAATACATATCATTTTCTATATTTTATTAACAAATTTTCTTTTGACAGGACTTAAGGGCTGTTTATTTAGTTTTTATGATTGATATTCCTTCGACTTTAACTGAAGAGATGTCGAAAACATTTTCTGAAACTTTAAAGAAATTCAAAGAAAAATGTGAAGAATTGACTAAAAGTGAATCAACAGGTTTTCTAAACTTTTATATTTCATTAATTTAACGCACTTTTATGTGTTTAGGAGAAACCCCACAAAAAAGACGTAAAACCAAAGAAGACACTTCTGATTCTGAGCCCGGAATGAGCTCTGGATCTCAGAATCCTGACAACAGTGATAGCAGTGACTCCGAATCCATTGGAAATGAAAGCGGTTGCGAACGACTGATAATTATTTTAAATGATTTACTCGAAAAACTTGAGTCCAAATAAGTAATTAAACGCTTTTATTAATTAAATGATTATAATATTTGCGAGAATTTACTTAATATATCGATATATCAATTGACACAAATTGTAAAAAAATGACAGATTTTTAGGTGAATAACAAATCAATTTTTTATTTAATGCTTCTATTGATTGAATGCTATAATTATTGTATATTTAAAAACTGTTTTATTGTATAAAATAGTTATTAATATTTAAATTCATAACTTTTGAAAAAAAGTAATCAAACGTTTGAATTGTATTGAAAATTATCTGAACTAATATCTGAAAGTCAGAGATTTTGTTACTTTTATTAAATGCTAAGCATTTCTAACAAATTGTTTTATTTTCTTCTCAAACAAACAAAAAGTCTTTCGATTAAACATTCATTTAAATACGGATTAATTAAACTAAAAAAAGAGTACTCTAGTAATCGAGTAATAAATGGTTAGTAATTTTCCATTAAAACCAGTAAAAAATTTTACCAAAAATTCCTTAAAACCACTAAAAGTTGAGAAAGTTTTGTGAAACAAATGGTCAGTAATTTTCTATTCAAAAATTAGAATTTATTTAGAGGTCAAATAGAGGTCATTTAATCCATAGAAGACGTGACATTGACAGTGACCACGTATTAGCGGTCACTTAAACATAGATATCGCGGATCAACAATCAAATATACAAATTGGAAGTCCAAAAGTGTACTCAAACACAATTCAGGGAAAGTGAGGAATCGGTGTCTGTCTCTGTTGGCAAACATTTTTTAAAAGAAAATTATTATTAAACTCAAAGTCAATATCTATCAACTCTTACCCGAAACATATCCAGAGTTGTGATAAATTTGAGTACTGCTGAGAATCATCACTTCAATTATTTAATGATTTGTTCAACAAATCGATTAAATTTAAAGTATTTCACATAAAGTTTATTAATTTTTCAAAATACAGATCATTTGCAAAGTATTTTGTAATAATTAAAACATTATTCTGTAATTTATTTATTATACAATTATTAGATATAAAAAGTGAAAATAAATCAAAATTTTTTGGCATTCATTCACATAAACACAAATTAAAAGCAAATAATTAATAATTATTATTAAAGAAATGTTTGAAACACAACTGATTTTGATTTATAAAAACTTTGATCAAAGTTTATATAACTTTTAAAACAATCGAAACATTAATAATGAATACATTATTTGCAAACTTTTTCATTAAAAATATTTGAATATATTATAGAAAATAAAGACTTTTTTGTCAAATGAGTGACAAATTTAAAGGACAATACATTTGTTGTTCAAACGGTAATTGAGTAAACCGTGAGTTAATTGTCAGAGGATGCGCTGGCAATTATTTGGAGGACATACATGAATATCTGAATCATATCCAGATATAGCGTAAGCGCAGCGAATATGTATTCTTCGGAATCAATCTGTAATTTATGACTTCCACCCATAATCATCTGTGTGTCCACAACTAAGTACTGGGAATATCAAACAAAATTATATTTGTATCGACAGTTGAATAGATGTTTCCTAATATGTATTCAATTATTTAATAAATAATTAAAACCAATTATTGTTTCATAAACTCATTTTCAAGAAATGAGGGCTAAATATGTGGTAATGAATGACTCAATGATTGATATATTAAATATTAACCTCAAAATAATAAATAAGTTTTAAATTCTACTTTAGATAACATTTGGGTTTTAAACATATTTTGTAATTATATCTAATTTAAAGACTTTTTTAAATATCAAAAATTTAGACGAATTTAAATATAAATTAAATTGAATTTACGATAATATCTGTGAAAACATTGAATAAATCCTTAAATCTAATAACAAAATTCAATACCAAATGAAGAAAAGGTTTGGAAAAAAATTACAAAATTATAAAATCAAATCATAAATCAATTATTGGAATAATTTTTGTGAATAAGATTTAAATTTAATGTAAAAAATCATTATTTTTTATGGCTTTTAGTTTCGAGAGGCGGCCGCAACGATATTTAGGATATGAATAAACAGCTGAACGATATCGATGTAAAGGGTTAGGGCTGCGAAGATATACTCTTCGGATGAGACCTGGATGCTGTGGGTTCCGCCTATTAACATCTGAGTGTCCACTACCAGATACTACATAAAGCAATTTTTTTCATTAAACACAAAATAATGTTTCGTTCCTATCATTAATAGACATATAAATCGATTATAAATTATTATTAAATATATAACCCTTTGATTAAAGAGAAGAATATTTTTATATAATATTTGTTATAGAAATCTAAACACTAGAAAAAACTTTAGAAATAAATACAAAAAAAGGTGATATTAGTGAAAATGTTAGTGAAAAATATGCATTTTTTATGTAAAAGGAGTGAAGACTTACCGCTGAGAATAAGAGAGCGCCCAGACATGAGTAAACCAGATATGCGACAGAACTCTTCCAGAATAAGAGTACAAATCCGAACAACATTAGGATAATTACGCCGACGAACAGAATTCCATTAAATACTGTGAAATCAATTTTAGTCTGAAAGGCGAAAGCCGTCAGTGCTATGCAGACGACGGCTGTGACGGCCACTGCTGTCAATACGATCTCATATTTGTAGAGCGAACCCAATATTCCCAACAAAAAGGATTCAGCGATTGTGAAAACCATTAGAGCGATGTAATTGTGAGGAGTCTGTCGACGTAAATCTCCACAACAGGCCAATACCATCATTGTTCCAAACGCTACACCACTGAGACATAACATTTAATAAACACATTTTAGTCATTAAAACAATCATTTGACTGTCATTTGAATTCATTTCAAAAATAAAGTTATAAACAAATGTCTATTATATGAATATTTTTTCAACAAATGTGTTGAAATGTTTTTCAATACAGAAAACCCCTAATATCTGAAACGGTGTCTATAATATTGTTGGGCTTATTATTTATGTTATAATTAGTAATAATAAGTTAAACTAAATTAAGTAAAACTTATTATTGATATTTAGTTATAATTTATAATTTATTGTAACTTATTATAAGTTATAACTTAGATTCGGAATTTTTAAAGTGCGCGCTTGAAAATTTGAACAGTAATTGATACTCATTGGTCAGGATCTTTTTATAATAGAGTTTGATCATGATACAACATATAGGGAAAGGTGAAATATTAGTTATATTTGAATTATTGAAGGGTATTATTTTTCAATGAACTTGGTAATAGTATTTGAGAATGCATAAAACATCGCTCCAAACATCGCTCGATTTTCCGAATCTAAGTTATAACCTCTACATTAATAATAAGTTATTCTCAATGAATGGAAACTTATTTGTGTTTTTGATATATAAAGTTAACTCTATTTTGTTTTAAAAGTGATATCATTTGGTAATACAATCGACAAATTGTTTCGAACTTAAATTCAAACAAATTCTCAAATGATTTGTATATTGAATTGAGTTGACTCACAACGCGACCCAAAGAACCCAAAGGTTTTGATGTGACCACTCTCTCATTCCATCCCTAAATATTAAGGAAATTCATAAAATAAATAAATAAAATAATTACAAACATTTTATATATATATTTATAAAGTTTTATATATAATATAAAAATCGTAAAAAACAGATATTAAGACAAAAACCAAATGTTTTGAAAAATCAATAATTCATTAAAAATTATTCGTTGTTTTAAAAGAGATTTTTTTTAATTTTTGATCTATAATTCAATTCTTTACTAATAATTTAAGTCTTGAAATAAATGTTGAGAATAATGTAAAATATTTTTAATGACAATTAAAATGAGTAAACAATTAAACAAAGACTCAAATATATTATAAATAACTTTTAAAAAATACTAAAATATTGTAATTTTGAGACAATACTCACGGAATGGCAAAAACACAAATAAATCCAAACGATATTAAGAGTTGAACCGAAAGAATGCCATAAACTTTACGAATGAACGCTATTTAATGATATTTAAGAAAAAGTAATTAAAAGTAATTAAAAGAAATTAACGGTTATTTGCGATCAAAACAAAAACTGTTATAATATGAAAACAGACCCAAACGAACCGCTTTTGCACCAAAACTAGTCCCAAATCCTTCGCCTTCGTATGGATCACTTCCGTACTGACCCGCCTCTGCCTGAGAATACATTTTTGGTTAAATTAAGACAATTTAGAAGTGATTTAATTTCGAGAAAATTCTTGTTTTGATAGAAATAAACGAATGAAATGTCGAATCACTAAACACTTATTGCTCTCAAATTGAGTCTCAATTATCGATTATTTCATAACAATATTGCAATCGGTTTCTATAGTAAACAACATTAAATCAAAGATAACGTAACACAAACTCAAAAGCCCTCAAATTATATTTTGTCTAAACTCACAAAAAAATTTAACAGTTTTTATGAATGCAAATATTGCATAAAATTTGGTTATGGTTTTGGCGCTAAATTTAAAAATGCAATCAATTGATTTAAAATTTGATCTTTAAGTCAAGTAATTAGACGTCAAAATTAGAGCTTTAAAATGAAGTTTTTTGTGACAAAAATTTAGAAAAATACGTATTTTGTCGAAAATTCTTAGTTTTTTTTAAGAGAAAACAGTCTTAAAATGAGTAATTAAGTTTTTAACGAATTTTAGTCATTTTCAAAATACCCTCCCCTAATACTGCCATGAGAGAGGCAAGTTTGACCATGTTTGATTTAATAATAAAATATTTATGTAAAGTTGTTTTATTAAATTCTATATTTCTATTCGTTTAAAGACAGTTATGACTAAATTAAGAATTCATTCACTTTTAATATTTCTAACTATTGTTAAGAAATTTAAATCATAAAAACTTTTAACTGAATTTTGATATCATTTTCAAGAGATCTTCTATTAAACAATGAATAAAATAAAGATAATTTTAGTGGTTTTTATAGTTTTTATCGTTATATCCATTATAGCAATAATTGGTTCCATTTATCTTCTCATCGGTTAAACAATTCTTATTATAAGTCAAATAATAAATGTTTTTTAATGGTTTTAGAATTAACGTCTTATACCCAAACATTTAGTGATAAATGTTTAGAATACCATAACGACCGCCGAAGTGAACATTTTGATACTCCACCACTGGTTCTCTCTAAAGAGGTCTTCACATAATTTTTAATAATTTTTTAATTGACTCAAAATCTGATTCTTAAAAAGTTGATCAAATCGTCAGAATTTGTGGCACAAGAATTAGCCAAAACTTCCAAAACTGATTCCGACGATATAATAGCAGTGTTTGAGAAAAATAATTCAAACAATTATAAAATGGGAGAAAATATTTGGTCCGTAAGTCTCAGAAGTTCTGAAACTGAGGAACAGTACACTAATCTTGAGTGTAAAAAAGTGGTTAAGGAATGGTATAAAGAACTAAAGCACTATTATTATGGCGTTCCATTTCCTGCTTTATCGAAGACCAGACATTTCACTCAAATTGCCTGGAAGAATACAAAAGAGTTGGGATGTGCTAAATCTTATAATAAACATCACGTTTACGCTGTCTGTCACTACAGACCAAAAGGCAATTTTCGTAGACAATACCAAAACAATGTTATGAAAAGAAACGGAAAGTTTGTCTTCATTTGATATTTTTTAGGAAATTATTTTAATATTAATCCAATAAATAGAAGAATTTTATTCGATTCTTCGATGTCTAAAAGTTTACAATTTTTTTGTGAAACAAAATTTTTGAATTTTTGTGCAATTTTTGAGTCAAACACTCGATTTGTAACCAAAATTTAAATTATAATAAAATAATATATCGTTTGAATTAGATTACAATTGTTTAATAAAATCAAATAAATAACTATTAATAAAAAGCTATAAATTTTTAAATCTTTGGTTTAACGGAAGAGA
>JAQFZM010000356.1:0-36384 GCA_034695785.1 Galumna obvia
AATGTCTTTGCATTTCTGTCTTCTCTGTGGCTAACTTTTCCAATTCCAGTTTCAAACTATAATACAATTTAAAGAAAACAAATTCTTAATCAGATTTTTCATTATCTTTTGATTGGATTTCGGATAAGAATTTGAGAATTTTTATCAGTTTTTAGCGAATTTGGGGTCAAATTATTTATAATAAAAACTAATAAAAGTATCAAATAATTCATTGAAATCAATTTAAATAAAAATATTGTGTTTATCAACACTTTTGATAAATGAGAGACACATTTAACTCAAGAAAGCGATACGAATGAGAGTCGAATGTCGTTAATAACTGTGATATTGAGCTCACCTGTGATATTGAGCTTGCAAAAAATTAAATTCCTCTTTGATTCTTTCACACGTTTCGGTTACTGTAAACTTGAACGGCTGTCCGGCCTGTGGAGGGCCCTGTGGTCACAATGATTAACAAAATTATATCAATTAGTGATTAGTACTCAAACAAAATGTCACTTTTTTATCAGATTTTCTCATTTTATCACAAATTAATGAAAACAAACAAAAGATTAAACGAATCGTTAAATAGAAGAAAATCAATGATTGTTTCATTCCTTATGTTTACATAATTAATAGCTAACCTTCAAATTGTCTCAATTCTAGTTTACTTATCATAACATTTGTTGAATAATTTGCATTCCAAACAGTGGTTGCTAAATGATCAATGAACATGTTCACTTTACACCAAATACTCTTCTCATTGATTCCAATAATAATAAACTTATATCGAATATATTCTAATTATTCTAACTTTGATTGAAGGACTAATGAAGGGCTACAATACAATACATTACTTAAAAAGTGCTCAGAATCTAATGTATTGTTAGATGAGTTCAATCACATAATCGAGAAATACTTTTATTAAAAAACAACAAATACTTTATTTTAAAAAAAACCCTTTGAGTCGATTGAAAGTGAATTTGTTTGTCATTAGAGTGTGAAAACTCTGGTCTAATACTGTTTGCCTTAATTTGTGAATAATTGAAATGTTATTAAATAATTATGACTTGAATTCAAGTTCAGTCATAACACAAAACGGGTTTCAGAATTGCTTTTCGAGAGTTTGTGAGAAACGAAAGAAAAATAATAATAATTTGCGAACAAATTTTGTTTCATAACAACATAACCAGATTTTGGACCAAATTTTGACTATAATTTAAAAAAAGGTTCGCAAATGAACCTCAAATAGGGTTTAAGGGTTTATGCGTTATTTGGACTCTCACTTAGCAATGAGTTGATCCTTGCTCAATTTTATTAGGGCGACATCTCCTGGTTAACTCCTCAATCAAAATGAAAGCCCATTAGGATTTAAAATCGTTAATAAATACATTAAACTATCGATTCTTTTCATAATAACAACAAATTAACGACAATTTAAGTGAAAATTGTATTAATTATTAAAACAATAAAATCAATTCACAAATAGTAACAAATAATAAGAAAAAGAGGTTTTCGGACACAAATAATGAAACAAATTTGAAAAAAGAGAAACAAATGACTAAATGTTTAATTGTATCGAAACTTAATTTCTAATAAAAAATGAATAAAAAGTGAAATTTTAATCCAAATAATAAGAGTCAGCAAAAGTTGTGGTCCAGTTCTTACCGGATGTCGTGAGTTATACATTGTGTTGGAAGTGTTGGTTGTCTTCGCACTGGTTTTTGTGAACCTTCTTCTATCACTTGAACTACACTCACATTGAGTTTACACTAAAATAGCCGAAACAAAGTCTGCATATTATGACCATTACATTCGACGACCGATACGGACGCCATTGGTTTACATACGAAGTGAACGCATCCCAACACTGGTATAGACTGTTCTCATAGCTGTGCCGACCTTAACAGTAGAGGCAATTCACGTGTATGAGTAACGTGACTATCACTCAAATGAGCCAATCAGAGCCAACTCCGGCGACAACGGTTCGTCCCTCGGCTGCAGATTAAGGCGTTATTCCGCCCACAACTCCTATTGTGAAAGCAATGAATCAAAATCACCGCTTCATCGAAAGCGTGAATTTTTTTTGGCAGAACTCGACTTAAAAAGGGACCAAAATTTGATGCAAAACCAACTCTAACTGATTAACTCGTTTTTCTTGCGTTTTAAAACCATTTTATCGCTTTAGCGCCAAACCTTTCTTAAGATTTTTTCATTAAAAATGCGTATAAAATGGTATAAAATCCAAGAATTTTGAAGACAATCGGGGGGTGGAGTACGTTATCAAACATTATAAGAGGAAACAGTCTTTGAAATAGTGTTTAGAACAGTGTTTAGAAGAGTGTCGAGTAAAATAACTTGTAATAACCAATAATAAGTAATAATTGTTAACCTGCAACATTTGCAACATTTTCAACATTTTCCTTCTCATAGAATTCTAGGGGGTATTCAGTCATTGAGCTATTCTTACTCTAATTAATAGTAATAGCTCTGGTGACTGGATGGCCAAGATCATTGTTAATTCACAGAAGTGGAGGGTCAGAGCCAAGAAGAGGTGGGACTCATAGGGAAAAGAGATGGGAATAAAGATTGGCTGAAGATTAGAGTGAATTCTATGCTTTGGGCTCTTAATAATATGATCCGTATATAAGGCATATATAATGGAGGGGCGAGAATACAGTTGTGAGATGTGCTCACATAAAGAGGGCTTCTCTTTGTTTAGCCTTAGGCTCATTAGAAGACATGCAATGCATTGAACGCATTGAGAGACTGAAAGACTCATTTGGCAAAACTCTAACCCAAACTATCAGTTCTTCAATCTATAGAACGCATCGGTTGTTATAAAACCTCTTTTGCTATAAAAGCGAAGTAATCAAAATAAACACACACTGAGAGGGAGAGCAGAGTTGGGGAGAGAGAGAGAGAGGAGAGTTGGGGAGAGTTCGCTCAATGGGAGTGAGTCTATCATCCACTCACTCACTCTCTCTCATAGAGAGGGAGAAAATGAGAGAGAAGTATGAGTTAGAGAGTGTTGTGAGTGTTGTGTGAGAGTAATGCCTGTGTTTGAGTGAAACGAAGCGAACAGAGCATACATTGGCAGACAATATGCGATCAGTTTTAAGCCCCCATTTCTGACTTAATGTGAAATTAGTTGCAAAGTGTCAGATAGTGGGAGAGGACCGGGAGGTAATCAGAGTCAGTCTGAGGTATACACAATAACATAGAATTGTTGGCTATAGCTCTGACTCTTGTTTTGTGCTAACACTGAACACTCTGTACACTCTGTAACACTCTCTTTACCGAATAGATGGTCACGAATTATGATGAGAGCGATACCATCAGTGCTGGGCGTCAACACTGAGCACATATATTGTCAATAAAGGCGGCCTTAAATAGTTTTCGGGAGACATGAGATGATAACAAACAAACTTTTTTTGGTTGTGAAACAGACATCCAATTGTGCAGATTCTGCACGTCGTGTCCAATGGATGTGTCCTTATGTTTATAAATATATAATAAAGTAAAGTGTGTTCTGAGTATGCATTCTATGTATTGTAGACATCACTCAAAGAAGGCTCAGTTAGGGCTCAACCAAAGGATGTGTTGCAACGATGCGGACAGAAAGCAAAATAAGGCACAGCTCTGACAGGAATACCAGAACTGTACTAACGATTTAGTCAAATACGCAGTTCTGTCACCAGAATATTAATGTCACGAAAGTTATCAACATTTGAAACACTATCGAAAAAATGATCGTTCAGTGCATTCGGCGCTCTGTTATGTGTTTCCCAAAAGGCCGGCAAACAATTCAAATGAATACAACATTTGAGTTAATTATTAAAAATATGGTTCGCGTGACTCAACTCTATTACAACTAACGATACCATAGAAAAAATATGTGATATATAACGACCGAAAGACATGTTTGGCTGACTATTGTCTGTTCTGTTTGTCATATACTCTGCGCCAGAATGTAGTGAAGCGTAGGTCCGTTTGCACTGTAGACCACTTTTGCCAAATGCAGTGAATGGCAACCAATAGACTCACTATTAGATCAATAGTCCACTAAATGCCAAATTGGAGCGACTCATCAATACTGGAATTGTGGAGAACAGAGAAAATAATGGGAGAGAGTGAGAGAACACCATATGATAAGGCAGTTCTGATTGAGGTGTTATGTGCTGTGCTTTCGCTCAGAGATTGATCGCCAAAACTGTAGTTTTAGTGGTTTAGAGAAAAGAATGCATTTTTTGTCACTTTCTCTCGTTTTGGACTCTAATGTACTTATAATGTAAGTTAAGTTTACATCCAATAGAGAACCGAATGACAAAAGTGAGAGCAAGAGATAAGGATTGCCAGCGATAGGGCCCACAATAAACCAGAGAATGTGTTTTACTCAACAATAAGTAATACATTATAATAAATAATAGGCTTTGAAGAGAGGGCTCTATCTTTTTGATGATAGGACTAATCCATCTCTATTTATGTCTATTATAAAGACTCGAATTCCTGTTTGAGACCGAAGTGAAGGTATTGTCGATAAGAAGACACGAAACGGCGATAATAACGATAACGTATTAATCATTTGATTTTAATTTATTTTCCATTTCTTTTGGTGTTATCTTCGAAACAATTTTCCTCTAATTCTCTAAATCTATGGACTGTTGGTCTGTTTGAGCCCTCTTTACTTTAATCCCATTATAACCGTTGCGAACATTTGGGACATAGTCTGCATCAGTCAGTGAACAGTAGGCCTAACACAGGGCTCCGATTATGTGCATTATGTGCGGATTGCACTGGTATTGCATTCGCATCACTGGTTTTGAGCGATGGATGCGATCCAAGTGTTTGTTAAGAGATCAGTGAACTTATTACAACTCCGGCTCTCTTTCTCTCCCACTGACTGCACACAAACCTCGAGTGCATTAACGACTAGTAGTAGTAATAGTAGTCAAGGAAACCAATCGAACCGACAGAACCGACACAAGCGATTCGAGGCTGACTTTTCTCAAAGAAAGCCTCAATTATCACATAAATGCAATTTTATAGCGACATAATTGCAAATGTCAGGAGAAATGGCCAAAAATGTGCCAAACCTACCGAATCTGCTCAACACTACTCTCAACACTACTTTAGAAACAAATTGAAAATTAATGCAAACTTTTCTATTCATATAATTTAGAGTCAAAACATCAAAAACATTAAATCAGTTAAAAACAGATAAATATTGAGTCAATAATTTTATGACACATTTCTCACAAAAAATAAGATTTTATTAGTTTAAGAGTTTATTAGACACTTATTAGGCTTTAAAAGATTCTGTAATCAAATCAAAGACTTTTAATTATAAGTTTTCAATCAATCATTAAAATAATTAATACATTTTAAATGAAAAAAAAATCTTAATCTTATTCTCACTGTTTTTAATTGAATTGTTGTTTAAAAAGAATAAAAAAGTGATAAAAAATGTTTAAATGAATACAATATAATAATAACCGATAGGAAAGACATGAATGAACTGATTATAATAATAAACTAATATAAATGATAAATAATATTCTGTGCAAAACTTGTTTCTCATAACTAATTAGTTTTCTGTACTCTCTTTACTCTTTTCTATAAGTTATTCATTATTTTTAGTTTTTATTCGCAAAACTTATCGGAGAGAACTCTGTTCACCAAAAAGAGAAGGATTTTATTCTTGGTTTTTATTTTCTGTTTTGTTGTTGTTTTGCTTTATTTATAATTCAAAAGCCATAAAAAAGACATTGAATTTTAATCAATGAAAAATGATCGCAATATTGTTCTTCTTTTGCTTCTCTGTATTTCACCTCAATTTTCGGAACTGAGAACACATTTAAAAACATTAAAACAATAAACAAAACAAAACTAACAAAAAATAATAAATACTTGCATTCAAATAAAAACACCAGAAATGCGATGAAAAAACAGTTCAGCAAAAAAATTAATGCAAATATTCGGCTTAAAAAACAAGTTCTCAATGAATTAGATCTGATGTGAACTCAATTATATTCCTTAAGAACTATTCAATCACTAAATTATTAATCAAATGTGAGTTTAGACTCAGAAAAAGTAATAACAAAATTGTTATTAAATATAATTCAGGAATAATGCGATCTTTTTTCACATCAGGAAAACGAACTCAAAGGAAATTAAATGAAAAAAATGTTTATTAATGACAACCAAATGATTAAAATTTCTTTAAATACTTATTGAAAAAAAACTATTCGATAATAAAATGAAATAATAATGAATTCAATTATTAAATCAAAAAAAAAGTTTAACTAAAAGAATAAAAATTCTTAAAACTTATCGAAAATATGAATCACTTCTAATGGAAATTTGTTTGAACCGAAAAAACCCATTTTTAAGATTAAAAGATATATTATTATTATTATAAGATTTTTTTTAAGAAGAAATTTCTCTCAAAATTTCTTAAGAATTTTGAGCACAAATTCTATTCATTTGAAATATAATAGACTTTTTTGGATCAAATATGATATAAATATCTTAACCGATTTGTTCATCGAATATCTGAGCAGATATTGATTGGAATATCGTTTAATAAATTGTTTAATCGATTGTAAGTTAAGAAAAACCACTGAAAGCCTAACAATAACCGATGTTTTGCTGACTTAAACTCTCATTAATATCAACACTGAATGTAAGTCTTTTATCGTTGAAGAAAGCGTTACATAAGATAACGACTAAAAGGAGAAAATAGCCTAAAGTTATGCCCATATCTCATATCCAATGGACTACTTATCGATTCAATGATGAGTTTAAGAGTAAAATATTTATTTTTACTAAAAACATAAACTCAATATCAAAAGAAAAGGAGGGAATAGACTTACATCTGAATCAATGACACAAATTATAGTTAGAATTAATCTGATATCTGAACGCTTCTGACGTTTTCGATGAGTTTTGCCAATAAGTCAGACAATTGTTTTAGTTTTGTTCTTAACTGTAATTAACTTTTTTTTTTATAGAAATCATTTTTAGTGCAATCATTTGGTGATCGCTTTTACCACACAATTGACAGATAAAAGTCGAACCACTCTTAACTCGATTGCAGCCAATATATTAGTCAATCCATTCAGTTTTAGTTCAATTTCTTCAAGTGTTAGGCTTTTTCTGCCATTTCGACAAAAAGGTGTTCACAGTTTCGATATGAATGCCTTAAAATTCAGTAAAATATAAATTAACAATAAATGAACGATAATTTAAAGACAAACCGGCAGTCTTTGCCACTCCGTCAGCATTTGGCGGCCATTTTTCAAAGGAGTGCGTTAGAAGTGTAACCATTGGCATACCATTGAGTTTGCGGTCAGCTTTAGAATTTTGATTAAGATAATTACAATATTCGAGTAATTCAAAGAAGTCAAAAGCATCCCTTTCTCTTCGTTTGGGATACTTAATGGGAGATAAATTCAATTTTTCGGTATCCTTTGGACATTTAATAACACGATTACCGCGTAATAGTTCTTCTTCGAGCCAACGAATAGCTTCTCTTGCATTCGCAGACATTTTCTTTAACTGATCCAAAGTAGACAAAACTGAAAGAAAACATTTGAGTTCCAGAAAAACTCATAAGAAATATATACCAATTTTGGGCACAACTATAATGAATTGCTTGCTTTGAGCCAATTCTTTAACGAATGACAAATGTTCACAAAAAGTACTCGAATCTAAAACCATATACGGGGGTAATTGAGGCGCAAAACTAACATCTTTTTCGAGTTGATTCACTTCAGCCTAAAATCAAAAATAAATTTTTAAAACTTATTCTTAGTCTGAGTTTATTCGTTACTTTAAGCCAAAGATGAGCCATATTTTGCATGAATTTCTTCTGCTTTTTAGTTTCATTGAATGAATTCTGGTTTTCGACACTAAGCATAGGTTGAAGTGAAGAAGGAATGAATATAGAATTGCTTTCAGACCAGGTATTGGCCCCGAATTGATTAAAGTGATTGATTCCATTTGAATAACTATTAAAAGAAAATCGATTTTCATTTGAATCAAAACCGATTCCGTAGACATTCGGACACTCTCTGAGAAAATGAAGGAATGCTATCAACGATTCTATATATAAAAATCCTTTTTCTCTGTTATTCAGAGTTCGGCGACTATTAAACGAAATTGATTTGAATGAAGACTTCAAACATTTAATGTTTGAAAGACTTAGATCTGAAGTCAGGGGAAACTTTTGTCGCCACTCCATTCCTAAACACTTGAATTCAGACAGTTCTGGGAAAGAAATTAATACTTTTTGCTCGATATTAATCAAAGTGTTTGCAAAATTGACGAATTCTTCGATACAAAGCTGTAATTGACTTGAAATCAGAGACAGTAAATTGGGATTCGAACGGAGCCAATCGCTAAACATTTTAAGTGTCGGCAAATAACTCTCATTTTGAATATAATTGAGAACGTCTTCAATCGGTAATACCGAAGAAACGAGAGTTTTGTCTGCCACTGCTTTGTTGAGAAGTGGGTGATCGTCATCACTACTAATAATAGTTACGTCTAAATTGTCGGAATCGTTCTCTTCATTAGAATCACTTAAATCAGAACCGATTTCGAGGGCATCGATTGTACTCAAAGCGGTTTCTTCTAATTCACTCAATTCTGAGTCATCGTCATCGTCTAAACTCAAAGCATTCTTATCTTCATAATTGATGGCAGCCTTACGTCGTCGAAGTCTTGATAGCACTCTTCGAGGAGACAGATCTGGAGTATTCTCTTTAGAAACTCTTGGACTTATATTAGAGATGCCGTTCAGTTTAAATGAATCCAATCCTAACTTTGTTTTTAAACTTTGATGCGTAGACGACATGATAGACATCATGTAATTTATACAAAATGTTAAAATCAATGAAAGGGTTTGATTTGTATTCGAAGGACTTTCAGATAAACTAAGAGTTTCGATTCGATCCACAATTAGGATAGAAATGACTCCCATTTCCAAAGTAATCGAAGGCGTCATATAAGTTGGCATTTGATCTGTGGTTAACTTTGGCTGAAGTTTAAAGGCATCGGTTAAGGATCGCATCACCTCTTGAAGTATTGGCAAAACATTTTTGTTCAGTTGATTATCAGATGGTTTTTTAAACCAATAGTTTTGACAAAATTTAAGAAAATACAAAATCGAGTGCTTTATTAATTTAAAACTCTCTTCAGAGTTGTCTTCGCTCTCTATTTCTATGACACGTTTTTCGTTATTTTCGAGAATTCTTTTCAAATTATTTTCTGCGCCTTCGAATGGCTTATCGCAGGTCAGGCTATCAATAGTTTAATTGTTTAGTAGATTTATTACTAGATTAAGACAAACATTACATACCACCGCATATAATAGTAAATGGAATCCAAACAATAATTATTAGATTCCGATAGAGTTCCCAATTGATTGAAAGGCATTCCGATGTCTGGATTCCAAATAAGAGCCAAATCGTAAAAACGAATGGCCAGTTCTCGATAACCATTTACTTCGAGATCAAAGAGATAACGGGCCAAATCTCCCATATATATCAATATACGATGAATAGCGCTTTGGGCCCATATCTTTGTATCTTCATTGAGGGCTTGACGTTCCCGACAAAACTCATCAATAGACTGTCCATTACTTATATATGGCAACAAATTTTCCAAACTTATTGAATAGTGTTTTGATAGACCCAAAAGTAATCCATAATACAGACCAAAACCTGTGGTCAAATGGATTTGAAGTAGAGATAAGTCTCCCGAAGACATTCTCTACAAATAAAATGGATTACAATTAAAATGAGAGACAGAATAGAGTAAAACCTTTTTGTTTAATTTGTAAAACTGAGTCAAGTCGTGATAACATCGTTTCCAAAGAAAGTCTTCAGCTCTTCGTCCGAATTCAATTGGAGAGGAATAAAGTATGAGTTCACACAAATCCTTCAAACGATCCCTTTTTTTAATAATTGTTTCCGAAAATACATATTTCAATGAATTGGCTGAAGATATGCCGGACTCCAACTCTTTTGATATTTCCGTCACTTCTCTGTAAAACATAAATCAATTAATTATTTCATTTCAAAACAAATTTAATAAAAATAAAAACAATTAAAATTAATTATCGATTGAATGTCAGTGTTTTTCGTTGAAATTGAGATCAGTTTTAAGGAAAACGTTTTCTTTGCGTTCATTTTAAGGAAATTTTGTCATTAATTTAGAGATTAATTAAAATCAAACAAATTATTTGTTAATTAATAATTCAATTGAAACAATTGATAAGACATTGAAATAAATTATAGGCAAAAATGAAAGGATATAATCATATGATATATAATTTGTTTATTTATTGAGTCCTTAATGAATGAATACCTGAAAAGACGGGTCGAGTCCTGTCTGTTTGTCGAACCTCTGATCGACGACCTCTTCATCGCTACCAAATCATTGTTTAATGGATTAAATGTCACAAAAAGCTGTTATTTGTCGTCATTTCAATCACAATCAAAAGTGAATTAAACGATAAGATTTGTAGTGAATTGCAATCATTTCTTTCCATTACTAATAGTCCATATCATTGCCTAATAGTTAATGCATTCAATGTTATCATTGATTGCAACCAATCAAACCACTGAAGGCAAAGGCGCCCTCTTATGACTCATATGACTCAATTGATTCAAATACCACTTTCAAATCAATTGACACATCATTTCAGTTCCCAATTAATTGAATCTCTTTTGAATACGATTTAGATTTTATATTCATTTAAATTTAAAATTTATTTTAAAATATCTCATTTTATTAATAAATGTAAATATATCTCAAATTTGTTTATCACATAAACCAGTTTTACTGATATTTTAAGTCATATTTTATTGAAAAACTTTTCATTAAATTTGAGATTTATTTCAGCCAATGATTAATACAAATACAGTATCCAATCAATTAAGTAAAGCATCCATTGGTTTAAAAACGACAAAATAAAGTCATTTCTTAACCCTAACACCAAATAAATGATATTATCATTCGTTCGGTTAAATAATTTGTTACATATATTATCAAATATTATCAAATATTATCAAGCTATTTTAATCAAATGATTTGAGACGGTATTACAGTTATAGTATTCTATAAAAATAGCATAAAATTGTAATAACATTTTCAAATAATTTTAATCCATAGAATTCACAAATAGTGTTTTTGTCATAGAAATTGGAATAACCTAGTTTAGATTAGTTTAGTTTAGTTTAATTAACTAATCTAATGATAGGCCGAAATCAGCCAAATATGGCTTTAAATTGTGTTGGAGTAAACTCTTTGCAATTCTTTTGTATTGAGGGTTCGGTTCGCTTAACGGCAACTTTCATACCATTGTAATGACCATAACAACAAAAATGTGGGCAATACCACAACCCTTTACTATAGCGGTTATTCACTCCATTATATTTCATCGCATTTTTTGATAAAAAAAAGTAAATATTTTTTTAAAAACTTTTTGTTCGCAAAAATGAAACTTAAGTTTAAAGAATTTTTTCATTCAATTTCCTGTATTTTAATGAATCAGATTTAAAGTTAAGAATTAAGTGCCAAAAGAATGGGTTTCTCTGTCACTAATTAATAAGAAGTGGCCCCCAATTAAAGCTCAACTCATCAACAAAATTGAACATGGTTATTTCATTTTAAGTTAGTTTTTAATTAAAAAATATTTTTAATATTATGACTCATTTAGTATTAATTACAAGTTTGTGAAAAATTAATAATAAGTTCTAATGTTTTCCTGTATTTTGGAAATCTTTGTTTAATTTATGAAAAATTTTATTTTGAGTTTCCATTAGTTGTGATTAAATTTATAGTTAAACATTCGTCCCATTATTCGCATATCTTTTATCAAATGATTTATCAAAATATTTACATAAAAATATCAAAAGAATTCTTTGAAAAAATATTTATTTAATTCGTTTAAATATAAACTTTGAATGAGAAATAGGTTTAATTATAATAATAGTGAATAGAAATAACTTGATTTTTGTCAAAAAATATTACTAAATTTGTAATTTGTTTTTATTGATTAATTAATAACAAATTGAAATCCAAAGAGTTTTAAACTAAAGTAACGTTTAGTCTGAATGAAACTAAAAGTTTGTTTTTAATGTGAGTGACGTCACAACATATGAGATGTTTATCATTGGTTTGAGTTCAGTGTTTAGTAGTCTTAAGTGTGGGCTTTGTTTCTGTTGTGGGCCTCAAAACACAGCCAATGACTCATTTAAAGTCCAATCGATGTGAAAATAAACAATAATTTCCTTCAAATCACTTAAAAGGCATTGAATCGGAAATATTAACCATAAGTGAAATGAAATGACACTCTTTTATCATCAACTCTTGTTTTATAACATATTTTGAATGACTTTAATAACTTATTTAACACTAATGTTATGTCAATCTTCAGATCGAATATCAAATAATAACAAGAATTGAGTGAATTTTCTAAACTTTGTGTTTAATGTCTCCACAAATGGAAAGCGTTGGTAACCCACAGACCCAACACAACCCCATCTATAGAACTGTGACTCTGGAAAAGGATTCTTCGGGAGAACTCGGAATTTACATCACCGGTAAAGTTGACAGCAATGGATACTTGGGTTATGTGGTGGCAGACCTGGAATATGGCGGACCCGCATATCGGTATTCAATCGATTCTTTCATTACTTTAAATAAATATTATTTTATAAACTTTTTGTGCGAAAAAAAGATCTATAAATCTATAAATAACTTATTATTTGATTTATGATATTCTTTGGTCTTTACTTTCTCTCAAATATTTCTCTTTTGATTTTCATTTAATTTGATATTCAGTTTAATCTTTTTATTTGATTATTGTTTTGTTTGATTGAATGAAATGACATATAATTTGGTTTTGAATTCATTATTAAATGAATTAAAGAATAAAAAGCTTTTTGTCTGAAACTATCAAATGAAGTATAATATGATATATCTCTGAGAGAAAAGAAGATAATTGTTTCTATAATTGCATTTAATTTCAAATAAGTTTTTATAATCAGATAATAACTGGTTTTGAATTTAAAAAAAGTGTTTGACTTTCATTGACTTCGAATAACAGTTGATATCATCCGAAAAATAATTCATTCAAAGAGTGATTTATTTTATTAGTCTTTAAATTTCTTTTAATATTCAACGAATAATCGGAGAGAAATTTTTCAACGTTTCAGGCGTTAAATGAGATTTGAATCTAATTTTATGGTATTTTATGGCAAACCATTTAAATTTGTGGACTTCTGTACGTTTAGTCAGATAAGTCCCTCTTTTTTTGTCGATAAAAACCCGAAATAAATTCTTAACTAATGGTTTGAAATTTAAATTTTAATTCTAAGAATTAATTAGTTCTTTTTTGTTGAGTTATTTTAATATCAATTATTACTTATTTTTCATTATATCGAAACCTCAATAATTGCATTTCAAAGCATATAATTAATTGATTTTAGTATTTGAAATGTGTTAACATATTTCCTAAACACAAAAGAATTCTCAACAAAAGTCTTGACCCAAAAAGTGATTCTTTAGATTAACATATTATTCACTTTCTATTATATTTCTATTATATTCAAAATAATATTTATTTGAATAATTTGTTTGAATCCAATGATTACTCGAATGTGTTTTATCTTTTATTTATTTCTTAAGGAAAATATTTTATAAAATTTTAATTAGTTTTAGATTTTGAGATAATTTAATATATTTTAGTTTTAAAAATAATTTAATGTTTTTTAAAATAAAATATTAATTTAAGGGTTACTTAAGGTTTAAGCGAATGTTTGCAGGTTTTCGATACTTTTTTTTAATTAGCCCTTAAGTCAATTATTATATAAATTGGAAGAAAACATAAAAATACTTCAATTAAAAGATTAAATTCTTGAAATACAGGACTAAAGCCATTGATAAAGACGATGAAGTGCTGGCAATCAATGGCATAGTTCTGAGAGGACTTCAGTTAGAGGACGCGTTAAGACATTTGAGGTGTTCTGATAGAGTCGTTCAAATCATTGTCGCCAAACAAAGACCGGTAAATCTCTTTTTAAACTTTTTTATTGGTTTCGTTTCAATGAATGTTAGCCTAAATTTTGTTAATTGATTTGTTTGCACTTCAATACCGTTTAGTCTGAAGTGTCGAACATTGAAGTCACAAACAATTGTTCCAAACCTGACATGAATTTTATTAAAGAATCCGATAATAATTTTAATATAACTAATAATAATAATAATAATAATATAAATTGTAATAATAATAATAATAATAATAATAATAGTGCGACAAAAGTGCAAAAATCGAAATTTTATGCAAAATTTACTTCCGATAAGAAGCCTTTCGGTGCCTTTCAATGGCTTTTAAATCAAAAGAGAAAATGTTTGTCAAATTCAAAGAGCTTTTCAAATGATTCGAGTAAAAACACAAAACCAAATGTGACAGTCAGTACCTCAAGTCAATCGTCGACGACTCCTATAAGCAATAATCCGAAATTTAGCGGAGATTTAAGTCTAAATTGTAATGAAAGTCAAACTTTGACTCAACAAAAGTTATCGACTCTTTCGAGAATGACTCTCAATAGGAGTTGTCGACCCATTTCTACGCCCGACTCCATTGAAAACATTAAACTCAATTCAAACGTATGTTTTCTATCAATTCTTTAATTAAATTCATATTTAAATGATTTATGAAAACAGACTTCAGGAGGCATTTGGACGCTTCCACGCAAACCAAAAGAGGACAGATCTCAGTCTCAGTCAAATCTCACTTTTAAAACAGTTGTCTATACAAAGGGTCCAAACAATTTAGGCTTAGGTTTTAGTATAGTGGGTGGCGTCGACTCACCAAAAGGTCAAATGGGAATATATGTGAAGACAATATACCCTAACGGACAGGCGGCTCACTTCAAAAATCTGTTTGAGGGTAAGTTTCAATCTCTAACTAATCGATTAAATTGAGTTAAATTTTATTCAAAAGGCGATCAGATATTCAGTATTAATGGAGAGTCAACTGAAGGTCTGACACATTCAGAAGCTTTGGGTATATTTAAAAGAATAAAAAGAGGAGACGTTGTCCTAAATATTGGTCGTCGAACAGATGTCTTAAACAGGTATTGACTTTTAAGAAACAATTATCTATTTTGTTAATACAATATTGAATGTCTGTCCAATTAGTGGCAAAAACTCAAAGTCGTGCTCAAACCTCGATCTCATTACATGACTTATCATTCTTTGGATACAATTTATTCGCTTTTAATATAATAATTTTGAATTAATTTTATTTTATATTTTATTTAAACATATTTTAATTAAATTTATTTTTAAAACTGAGTGACGAATAAAATGCAAATATATTTATATTTCAGATGAAATATACCCTTATTTTTGATGAGAACTGAATTGATTAATAGGAGTCATATGAGATGTGCGTCAATGCATTTGTAAATCGTTATCGTCGTGTACTATAGTCTGGTGTAACATAAGACCAAGGATTCCATGTCTGTTAGACATACAGAATCTAATCTTCATTTCCCTCTCCAAGAGGTCATCCAATTTGAGCCATTGCTGTATCCTTTCAGCGTCTAATTCAGCTCTTCTCAATTTCTCCCACATATGGTGTTTATTGCATTTCTTTTTAAGGACTCGACAGAAACGACCGGAGTGTTCGAAAGGACAGTTTTCTGATGGTAGAGGACAACCACATACCTCATCGTCAGCTATTTTAGGATCTTTAGAGTGTTCGGGACATAGAAGTCGTAAACTGAATGCAAAATAGTTTTGGATTAAATGTTTGAAACCAAATGAAAGATATTATCTGTCACTGCAGTTACTGTAGTCAGTGCTCACAGCAGGGGATATAACCTTTGATTTTGGCTTATATTGAGTTACAAAAACACGGTTTTAAATTCCTGACAAATTCCCACATTTCAACTCAAAAATAGATTTTCACAAATAAAGGAAATTCTTTTATTATATTTTCTGTTTAATTAAAGATTAATTTAAGTCATTTTCTCATTTTATCGCATTTTAGGTTAATTTCCATAAATTAATTCAGTATTTAAATAGTTTTATACTATTGTTTGTATTGTTTAAGACTTAAACTTTAAGTTAATCATATAATAACTTATTTAAGGCCAAAATTATTTAGTAGCCAGGAGTGTATTTTATCAGGGATAGCTAAAGAAACCGATCCAAGAGGTCATAGGGATGGGTATTTTGGGTAAACCTCGACAGACCTATTACTGGTCCATTGAAGTAATGTTAAGATTTTACAATTTTAGGATATTTTGCCATTTTTGGTCTCCAAAGGGTAATCCGAAAATGTTTTGGTTACCCCATTTGGTTTTATACAATATAACTAAATCCTGAGTAATAGGAGTATAGAGTATACTCACCGCTTGCAATATGTTCTCTGTTGAGGATTATAAACGTCACAAAATACTGTTTGTCCCTCTATTTTGGTCTTAAATATTGAACCAAAAGATGTTTGACTCTCATATTTATTATAACATCTCTCCATATGTTTCAAAGCCTATTGTTTTAAACAATGAAAAAAATAGGAATTATTTTTAAACTAAAAATTAATGGAAATAAATTGAATTAAATCGAAAGACATTGTTTTGAATTGAGTTAATCCAATTAATAATAAGAATAAATAAATAGAATAAATGTACTAGTTTCTGATTGATTTCATGACCGCAGGTCACGCAATATATAATATTTTCAGTTTCGGCCTCATTTTCCGCTTCGTTAGACTCTTCTTCAGTCATTGGAGGAGTGTTTTTGCCTTTAGTTATGAGAATTTCGAGATCTTTTTGTTTTTGATCTAGTTCAGATAATATTCTTCGGGCCTCCTGTTGTTCTGTTCGAATACCTTCCAATGCATTATGGCTTCTATCGTCTGCATCACAAGGAGTGCTCTGCCACTGACGTATTCGGTGCGGAAGTATTTCATAGATCCGATTTGAAGCTAATTTAATACCGCATTCATCGGAACAGTACTTGGAACCTTTCCTTGAAGTGTTTATACATCCCGGGCCATAACATTGTTTGGGTCCGGTCACCACTTCGACGATGTGCTCCTTATTCTTCTTATGAGTCTTTTTATCTTTTGTTTCATCTTTTCTTCTATGTCTCGACCGAACCGTTGAGTTCTTATATGGTTTTCGTCCTCTTTTATCTTTTTTGTCTTCTCTGGCAACGGGTCGACCCCTTTTGTTCTTATTATTCATATCTCTGTGTTTCTTACGAATGGGTTCTTCAAAGTAGTCCTCGTCGTCGTCTTCTTCAGATTCAAAATATTTTTTCGTGACTTTCCTTTCACCCGGATTATAGTCGGGGTCTCTTTCATACCGATTTGGAACCGCTTCAGATTCTTTGCCGAAATTATTGCCTTTACTTTCAGTATTATAATTATTATTATTATTGTTATTATTATTATTAATATTATTATTACTATTATTGTTATGACTATTATTAAGAAATTGTCGAAAATTTTGAGTAAAAGGTGTTTCTGTCTCTGATTTTTGTCTGGACTTTTGTTTTCTTTCTTTGAACACAATTTGAAGAGAGGGGTCTTTTTCACGACATAAAAGACAATAGAAGTGTTGTATTCTCTTAGCGTATTCCTGGGTAATACTAATACAATTTCCGTGAAACCATTCCTCGCATTTATCGCATCCAATCATAAACCTATTTGTGTCAGACGTCCGACAAATACAATACACTTTATTATTTTCTTCTGGTTCTGAGTCTTCGATCTCTCCTTCAGACATATCATCGCTTTTCTTATTCTTATCATTAGTTCTGTAATTATCACCAAAACTCATGATTTCAATTAAAACTTAAACTCAATCTTAAAATCAATTTTGTTTAATGAAATTTAAATCAAAACAAAGCATTTTATATGTTTTCAATGAAAAAAACTTTTAGTACTTTTTATTAACTATACTTAAGTCAATGTTATTACAAATGGTCTTAAAACCATTTTAGGCCTTAATTTTAATAATAAAATTCACTATTTTTAACAAAATTTCACTCAAAAGACAATAAAATTTTATTTTGAATTAAATTTAAGGAGAATTTTCAAAGAAATTTACTTAAAGTTAAAGATATTTCGTGTTTTACTGATTAGTAATCTTTAAAAGTTTCGATGAAAATAAATGATTAAAACATGACGTAATTGTTTGTCAATTGTATGCTATCGTTGGGAGTGTTTGTCGACAAAAACATTTCCGATTAAAAAGAGTTAAACTTTTAATTTAATTAAATTGAATTATATTTAAATCGATTGTAATTCAAATTTACAATTTCTTATTGTATTTTCAAAATATTTGGTCAATGATTTGATGTGATTTTGTTAACCAATAAATAAAAGCAATACTTCACTCGTTTTTCTTCACATTTGTTTGTTTTTTTTGTATCAAAATTAATCCAAAAATTTGGTAATTAATTGTTTTTAATGATAATTAGTGTTTTTAGAGCTAATATTATAATAATTTGTTTAGTATCGATGTCAGCGACATTACGTCCATACTTAATGGCAGTTCGTCGGACACTGGAAGCGGCCATTTGTTTGGTTGACTTCAATTCACAGGTCGTCGAAAGACATAATAAACCGGAAATCGAAGTGAGAAGTAGTAAAGAACTGATCCTAAATCCGGTTGTAATCAGTCGTAACGAAAAGGAAAAGGTTTTAATTGAGTCGAGTATTAATTCAGTGCGGATTTCAATTTGTATAAAACAAGCGGATGATATCGAAAGGATTTTGTGCCACAAATTTACGCGATTTATGGCAATGAGAGCCGACAACTTTGTTATTCTTCGCCGAAAACCGGTCACCAATTATGACACACAAAAGAAGGCCATCGGAAACAACTCAGATGTGAATAATGGTGTGGAGAGCGGTTACGATATATCATTCCTTATAACCAATTTTCACACCGAATCCATGTATAGGTATAAGATTATTGATTTTATCATTCATTTTATGGAAGAAATCGATAAAGAAATCAACGAAATGAAACTTGCAATTAATGCCAGGGCCAGAATTACTGCAGAGGAGTTCCTCAAGAAGTTTTGATCCACTATTTAATGGTTTGTCTGAAGATATGTCTATTATTTCATAATAATTATTATTTCCTTAAAAATATTTCAAAAAAATATTTAATATTTAAGTTATTTTTTATTTAATTTTAATTATGATTTGAATATAATTTCTTTTAATTTTTACGAACAAATCTTCAAAATTGATTTTTTGCTGAAATATTTGCAAAATTGCGAACAGAATTCATGAAAATTGCGATAAATAATTGGTTGTAATTGTAATCTAAAGTTAATTCTTATTTGACTATAAGAAAGAAGTATTGATTTGTTAATCATTTATTGTATTGAAATAAAAAAAAAGATTTGAAATAAAAATTTTTAAGATTTTTGGTCGAAATCCGATTTACTATCAAATAATTGGATGAAATGATTGGAATCGAGTTTTGAGCTTAAAATCGAGTGATTGAATCAATTTTTGAATTATTTGATGGATTTATGATTATTTTATTTCTATTCCTCACAAAAATTTTCTGTTATTATGTTATTAGAGATTCGACTCCAGGAAAGCAATTGAAAGCAATTTTTTCATAACATTTATGATGAGTTCAACACTTGTGGGCAGTCATTTGCCAGTCATTTCTTAGACTTTTTTTTTTGGTAAATCCAATTGTGTTTAACTGCCTTTTCTTTGAATCTCTTATTACTTGAATTGCATTTTTCAGACAAATATTCGAAATTTCAAAATAATTTCAATTTTTTCTTGAATTCTGAAAACATATTTAAAATTTGAATGTTTTTGATTTGAATGTTAATTGACTCGACTGGAGCTAAAAAGTTGTTTTCATGCGTTCCAACAATCGATTCAATCAAATCGTGAGTAATTTATTCGTAGAGTAAACCCAAAGTTGGCGTCGAGTACTGCCGGAGTATTGGCTGCCTTTGCCTGAGGTTAGACTCGATTACAATAGTATTTAACACATGTATGGAACCATCGGTTCGTTCCCTAAATAATAATTTTATGAATAAATTATTTATTTTCTCATTTGAATGAACACATTATACGATTAGAAGTCACTGAATGAACTGATATTCCAGTTCTCTATATGAGATTTCAAAACATCAGAGATTAGAATGAAAGCCAAGTTTTAGTAACTAAAAACATCGTTTGAATTATCATAAAATAAGAGCAATAAATGAATGGCTAAAAGTTGTGCGAAACGAATATTCATTTAAATTCATTTAAAGCCTAAAATCGTTTGAATTAAATGTTTGTTTCTCTTCTTTTTTAAGTAATTCTGATTTAAAAGGGGTTTAAATGTTGTGTTGAGAGTAATGAGATCCAGATTTTGGAGATTTAAGTCATGACTTGTATTGAATGAGTAAAAAATGTTAATTCGAAACGAATCCAATAATTAGAAAAAGAAATAATATTAATATTAAATGATTTAATAATCGATTAAATACCAGTTCTGTATGAGTGGAGCCCTTGAAATCTTTTTGACTTTTGGTGTTTTGTTGGGCAGTTCGCATTCTGGGCTCACTTAAAGCCGGAGTGGCTTTTAGTGACTGCCATTTGTGGCCCAAACCAAATACTTTTGGAATACTTTTAAAGATATACCGGTTTTTACGCTCAGAGTATTTGCAAATGCATTATATAATAGTCTGAGAAACGTCACACTCGACTCAATACAACAACTGATTGTCTCACCTTCTTTTATGCCATACCTCTGCTCATACCTTTGCTCATACCTGTGTTCATAACCAAAAACTCAACCTTTGCCATAACCGGAGTTCATTTCATTGCAAAAGTGTTTATTATAAAAGAGTCAGAGCTCTGCCAAAAGTGAGCTCTTCATAAACTTTTCATATCAATGAGTGGTGACTATGGAAACAGTTTTTGCCGGACCAGAGCCCAAGTTGTGTCTCAATTGGAACAGACAGCCATAAACTAAGAGCATCTTCTTTTTGTTTTGATAGTTAGCTAATAGTTGTGCAGTTTTTGTGCAGTTCTTGTGTTGTAGTTCTGGTCGGTCCGGTTGACACTACTTTAAGGAAGTGAACCAAAGCTCAGACAACATATATAACTGTTTGGGCATTTCAGGTGCTATCGAGTGGTGAGTAGTACTCAATATATTCCGTTCACAATATATACATTCTATACCTGTTTTACGAGTATTCCGACGACTCTAAGAAAAAACTGCAATAAAAATGACGTTTCCCTACAATCTATAGATTTGTTGGATTCTGTTAGTAGTGAACTAAATCTTTACTTCACTGTTCACTGTTTGCATCCATTGGTTCGACCACTTCTAACACTTCTTACTCTTGTGTGCACTGAATAAGACTTTGAACCAAATATTTTTGAGGCAAAACATCGAATCAATGCCATCATCTGATGATCTGATGGTTTCATATAATTTGCAAAAAGTGTCCAAATGTTTGAGTGTTTGACTGATTTGACGGATCATTATTTAATTGTCTGACTTCGAGTTAAAGACAGCTATTCTTATGTCAAAGTGAAGTATAGGTAATACCTATGGTATGATTACTACAAAAATAGTTTCTCTTCTCTTCGCTTGAATTGCACTCAAAATAATCTAAAAGTTAAGGTTATTGGCCATCAATTGATGGAAAGGGCGTACAGTTAGTGGCGGTGCTCTCCATGCAATCCATGCAATTTCTCAATGAAACCAGTGCTCAATCCCTGTGTTATAGAAGGGGAGCCAACTGAGGGCCAGTTCTGAGCCAAACCAAAGTGAGTTAAATCAACGCCACAACCAAAACATTTGTCAAACATTGAAAACATTACAAACTTTGAAGATTTGAACCAAAACTTTGAAGAAAAACTGTTTATCCATTATTTCTTTTTTTTCGGTCGTTTGTGTTACCACTTCTTTGACAACTAATGGATGGTTAACGCGATATCATTGCCTCGATTTGAATATTTAAACATTTGTTTGAAATTATTGGTTAATAGAGAGACGGAAACTATTGTCTCATTTAATACTCGAATGACTGAAAGCAATGATGTGAAGCCGTGACGATATACTACCTGTGCTTTTGTCAAACTAACTACTATTCAGACATAAATCTAAATTACAAACAAAATGAGTTCATATCTTGTGTTAAAAAATTAATGAATCCATTGAATGATAAGAAAATATTTTTAATTGCAATTCAATTGTGTGAAATCAATGGCGGGGATCACCAACGGGGGTACAACTATTCTGCCCAACAGTTTTGCTGAATTCATAGCGGGTCCCAACTATAATCACGTGACAGTAGTCCAGGTCGAAGAAGCAAAACAAAAGAATAGATTCGAAGATGACTTCATTACTGTTCTACAGATCGGGGAAGAGATCGACCAAAGTATTGAAGAAGAGATAATTGTGTATCGCCTCCCGGGAGAGCGTTTGGGTGAGTCCTTACTTTTAGTCTCAAAAATAACTTATTTTAACAAAAAATTTCTTTTGTTGTAAAGGAATGGCCCTTAAGTTTGAGGGAGGGATTAATGCCAACGAAAAAATAAATAAAGTGTTTATTCAAAGCATTAATACCGATAGTCCGGCGTCAAAGGTTAGGGGACAACACTTACAATATCTGAGGGAAAGCGACCAAATCATGCAAATCGGTGGAAGGCCTACGACAACCATGACTCGACTCGAGTGCATCGGATTGTTAAGGGATGCGCCCGTTTGTATTAAAATACGTGTCAGAAGAGACGGCAGCTGTCAGTCCACAAATTCCTCTAATGATAGTCCACTGATTTCAAACAATCAGAGCCTTAACTCCAGTACTAATCAATCAGAAACGGTTAATAACTCGTTATCAAAAGTGAACAATTGGTCAAAGAAAGTGCCGAAAGTGCCGCCACCGGTGCCTAAGAGGTCGCAAACAACTATTCTTTCATCAAAAAGAAAAAGCGTTAATAATTGTTCGACGCGTTCTTCTGAAAGTGATTCATCGGATCCCATAGAAAAGCCCCCACGAAAAAAGGTTTCCCAACCGCCACCTTTGCCTCCGCGAAGGCCGAAAGTTCCGCCTCCAAAACCTCCAAATGTTAAAAATGAAGAGACAGAAGAAGAAGCCATCAAATTGTCAGATATAGAATTAACCCTCGAAGCCATCGAATCGAATATAAATGAATCCGAAGCCAACGATCCCTTAATAGAAGTGATTGAATCAAAATTAGGACAAAACGAGAAACAGATTGAATCCGAAAATAAATCGAGTGAACCCACTCTTCCTTCAGAAGCAGACGTTTACTTAGATTTATTGGTCGATGAGTCTGAGGACAGACTGGTATTCAAATTATTTCTAGTTTTTGCTCTCATTTCTAATTCAAAATTTATTCATTTTTTTCACCTGAATTTCGTCTTTTTATCATAAAAATAGTTAATTGAATCCGAATCGGACGACACCGGTTCCAGTGTTTCCACAATAATCGAGAGGTTTTCGAGAACGAGTACAGCCAACTCTAGTTTTTCAGATCACGTCAGTCGCAAAACACCGACTATTGATATCGTTGGCAGAGTTTTGAGTCCATTTGAAAAACTCGAACGAGAATTAGACCATAAGGAGGCCCTCCAGGCTTTTGTCAATAAAGCGGCCGCTGTTTTGATGGCCGACGAAGATTTGAGACAAATCACTGAAGAAAGTCTCGGAAATAAAGAGATCGAAATGAAAACAGAAAACAATTCAGAAAATATAAACATTTGTAAAGAAAATGAAAATGAAAAGGAAGTGCTGCCAAACCTACAAATCATTGTTCCTCCGCAACAGTTTTCAAATCAATTTATTGATAGCGAAGACTCTATTTCTTCTGAATCTAGTAATCCATTTGTAGTGACACAAATAGAAGAGTCACAAGTTTTTGACGATTCTTTAAAAGGATTTGATTTAATTGGTCTGAATCTCAATGAAGACAATGACTCGATTGAGAACGAAATGGAATTCATCGATAAAATACTTAATGAAGTGGAAAACGAACAGAAATCACAACAATTAATGGTCTGCGAAATAGAGGATGAAATACAGAGACAGGAAAATATGTTGAAACCATTAGAGGCAACGGTCGAAACCAGTGTCGTGTCCAATGAAATTACTAATACTATAATCAAACCATTGATAGAAGAAGTGATCGAATGTGAAGAAACGAAAACAAATGAAATAATTTTAAGGAATGAATCTCAGAATGACATCGAAATGATTGATGAAAGCAATAAAACTGTTGAAGAAAAAATCGATTCAGTTTTGAATACTTTAGAAGAAATCGATTCAATAAAGAATTCTTTTGAAATCAATGACAATATCTATGAAAATGATTTGAATTATGAGAATGAAAAGGATCTCTTCGGAGACATCGATGAACTCAATCGTGAGATCGAAGCACTCGAAGAACTCGTCGAATATGAAATTAAAATGGAATCACTTAAAGAATCTCAAAATTTAAAGATTAAAGAAGAAAATGACAAACAATATATTGAATCGAATAAAAGAGTCGAAGAAAATATCAATAAATTAGATATTTTGAGCGACAAATCGACAAAAAGAGAAGTCGAAAGAGAAAACTCAGTGCAATCACAAAACGGCAATAAATACTCGCCTCCGATGTCTTTAATCCCAAGACGTCTGCCATCAGCGGCACCACGAAAATCAAAATCATACGGAAATTTACCGGCACTTTATGCGGCGTTAAAATTACCTGATAAAAAGCCCAGTCTTATTCCTCGTCCCGTTTCTAAAATCAATCTTTCAATATATACTAAAAATGAGAGTCCATTAAAATCGATTCCATCGCAAAATTCATCAAAAGTGCAAAATTCCAAAACTGTTCAGAAATCAAAAACGAGACTTTTATCGGAACGAAAGAAGAATGAAATTATTGGTCATCAGTCAAATGATGGAAAGAGGACATCACTGACATCAATGACAACTCATCCCAAACCCTCAAAATCTGCCCTAAAATGCAAATCTTTAATGGATTTGACGACAGCTTTCAGTTCAGGTAAAAAAGCCATAAAAATATTTTTGTCTCATTTTTGAGCTAAAAATGAAATTCGCGATTAATTTATCGATGCATTAAAAGTAGTACTTTAGTACTGATAATAGATTAGGAAATGGTGTCAATAGTTATACATTTGTCGAACTCTTCAAAAATTGAAGCACTTTTTGTCTATTCATTGGTAAAACATATCATTTATTTTTGAGTCATTAATTGGAGAACTGAATCCTAGCATTGATTTGAATAATTTAATTCAGAGACTAATTGATTGGATTTTGAATGTCATTCATAACTGATTTGCGGAAAAATTGAGTGAAAAACCAGAAACGATTGAAACGTTTAGTGAATTTAGAAAAGAATTGCTTTTAGTAATACCTATTGATAAGAACCAGAATTTAGGTAACATTGAATGCAATTAATTTGGATGCCTTTGACTGGCAATGACTGCAATCATTGCTATGACTGCTATGACTGAGCTCTGAGTAAAACTCTTTTAAAATATTGGAGATAACTATTGAACTGACAGTAGCTGTTTGTCTGACTTTTATTTATTACGAGTTGACATATGAGTTGCTAATGCATAGGAATGTTGGGTCCAGAGTTTTGATATGTTCGTGTTCTTCAGTGCTGGCAGTGATGCCACTAATGCCAGTGATGGCAGCTTTTGGGATCTGAGCTGCAATTGAAGGTCCAATAATAAGTGGCAAATATATCTGAATTTTTTGCCCGGAGTATGATTTTCATATATGCTTATCATTAATGTGGAACTGATGCTGAACTGGTAAAACTTGAATAGATTTTTTGCACAGAACTAAACTCGACTCAAGTGAACCACACCTTTTGGCTGCGATGGCAATGAATCTCTTTGGCAGTCAGTTATGTGAAGTCAGCCTACTTTCACTTCAGTCTTACTATTGAGTGCTGCCATTGTCTCGTTATTGTATTGCGAGTGTTTGACCTGAGCGGCCGACCCCCGACCCCCACTCTATGTGTGCACCCCCGCTGTACAAAACTAGTTTAATAGCAACCATAAAATCCTGTTCAGTACTTCGATTAAAGTCGATTTGATTTTCAAATCCGTTGAGAAATTTAAAGCGTTTAAATACAGTAAACTCCCAGAACTGGAGAAACATATTATATGTGCTTTCGATGCAGATTTTGATCTTCATTTGGCATAACATCACATTCCCGTCAAACGCGCTTCACTTCAAACCATTTGAACAGAACTTCAGTCAACAGAATAACAGTTTCTCTGAGACTAATGTGTTTTGTTTTGCATCGCTTTTATTGTATCGAAAACAGTTCGACTTTGAGATAATGTCCGACCAAATAATGTCTCGCATTTGCATCAATGCGTAACTAAAATCTTACGAAAAATGTCTAAATTTATTTGAAAAAAAACATTGCTTTCAATTCTGTGAGTATTAAAAGTTTTATAGAACTGTTTCTCTCTTTTAAACACTTTTCCCAATGAATTAATGTATTAATGAATTAATGGCTTAATTTAATGTCAATTTCTAATTGTTTTTTGTTTAAAAAATTTCAAAACTATTTAAAAATTTCTGATTTTAATGTTTTCCTCATTGAAATTATTGAAAAAAAGATGTTTTATTAGAGATGTAATCAAATATCTGTAAAGATGTGCATTCATTGATTCAACCGTTTCTCACAAAAGTCATGCTTTTGGCCTCACTTTCAAGACTGAGCTATAAATTCTTAACTAATGTTTTTCTCGTCTCTTCTTTTACTATAATTAGTATTTGTGTTCAAATTAGAAGTTATTTACAAAATATAAATACATTTGTGAACCGATAAAAGTTTCACGTTTTTATGTTTTTGTTTAATTTGTTTGAGTTATTCTGTTTAACGAAAATAACTTCTTATGCAAAACATTTGCACAAATCGTTTAAATTTCAATTCACAAATGAATACGAGTTAATGAAAATTAATTAAATTATATTCACCACTGATTCCAATCAATAAATTTGAATTTTGATTATTATTTCGTTATTTTAGATCTGAGTCTTTGATAAATACATTCTTTTTAAATGAAAACATATTTAAGAATAGAATAAAATGTTTGAATCGGTTTTTAGTCTTTTCTAAAGTCATGTTTTTTGAGCAAAAATTATTCGTTAATTTATTTTTGAGGCTTTTGTTTGAAATTAAGATTTTGATGTCGATTAGAGGTAAAGAATAATCGATAAAATTGATAATTTTGACCTCAAATTTTAATAATTCTAATTCTAATTGAAATTTATTTATAAGACTTATTAATTGAAAAACAAATAAAAGAGTTGTTTTGGGAATGAGTTTTGGTTTAATCTCTTATGAATTCTTTCCTTAGATTAATATCTGGAGCTCTGAGTCTTTCGACATATCATTTATTACTTAACAAATGTTTGCTTTTGGTTTTCTATTGACAATTATTTTTGAAAATTTGCATAAAATTTAGTGAAAGTCAAACAAATATTTGGCCAAAGAATGAATGAATGCAAATGTGTTTCGAAACACATATGTTATGTGAAGTGATTTTCATAACAATTTGTCGGTTTATATGTTTATCATTTGATGCTAACAATGTTAACAAACGATTTATGAATTGTAATCTTCTGTTATTCATATCATATCTTTAGTTCTACTTTTTCTCATCCAAACAATAATCCCCGAAAAACAATTGGCAACTAATTTATGATTCAAAGCCTGTATTTATGCCAAGAGATTATTATTCAGTTATGTTTAGTTTAATTGAATAAAAATATGGCATTAAATAATAAAATCAAAAATCTTTTCTATTGTCTATTCAATTATGTTCTCAAGGAATAAGTCTTTTGTCAGATTCTGGAGATTCTGTTTATTTATGCAAATATTTTGGAAAAACAATTCAGTTTATTCTTATTATTATTGAATAAATATTTTCAAAAAACGTTTCAGTTTGTGTTTCCACTCAAAGACTCTGAAAACAAACTCAAGTTTTAATATAAGACAGCCTTCAGTCAATCTAACAATAATTTAATTGCTTTTTAGAATAATAACTCAGTTTTCACTTGTTTTCAAAGTTAGTCAAACGGAAAATATATTATTTATTTTTATTGTATTTGTATTTATCAGTTGAGAACATTTTTAAAAGCTTTTCATGCATTTATGTCATGCTTTGCATAGATATTCAATATAACTCTAATTTATATTACACTCAAATCATTAAATAATTATTAGTCTTAACTGTTTAGCAATTAGTGAAGGTCTTAATAGTAATGAAATTTATAATAACTTCTATTAAATAATGAATTTTCCCACAAAAAGTAAAACATTTTGGAAAAGAATATAAACTTAACAATTGTTTCAAAATTCAATGTTCTTTATATACGGTATGAGGTCTTCACCCAATATGAGGCCTTTCCTCTAAAGTTTAGAGTCTAAACTATACACTACAATGCATTATATATTTTCCAAACGACTATACTTTAACTCAACTGAAATATTGGAACAAATTATTACTCAAATAATACATAATTTTGAATTGTGAGGGTATGTGAGGGTAACCCAGAAGTGGTCATCAAAATTGAACTAAAAGTTGGCGCCAGTTTATAGTCAAAAGATTTCTGATGTTATTTTCATATCATTCTTAAAGCGGACCAAATTTTGTATCATTAATCTGAGCCCAAGTCATGTCCTAAAGCCAAACAAAAATCATTTTTTTGACGATAAGAACCACAAAAATAAAATCTAAAAAAGTTATGTAATTATAATAATATGATTGTCTCAACTCAGTTGGAGTTTTTTTTTCAAAAATAGATCAATTTATGAAAGTAATGAACTGGGTTAAAGTTCAAAAGCTTCACAATTTGTTTAGGATAATCTTTAGATCAGAAAATATGTCAAAAGATTTTCCAGTTATTTTTGGTATTCGTGTAACTTTAAAGTTAGTTTAGAGAAGTTGTGCTTATATTCACACATATGAGGTATTATCCTTAGAATTTAGTCTATTGTCTCACTTTAATTACTTTTAAGTCAATAGTATTTAATTTCATTCTAAATAATTAGTGCTTCAAATGATAGGTTTAGATATAAACGCTTTTTGTGAGTTTCGAGTGAATGACTAAACATAACAATTGGGTTAATAGTCTTTATATGACTTAATACGAGATTTTTTTCATTCATTGTTAACCTTTTGATAATCACTAATAGTTTTAATGATTATATAAATAATAAATATTCGGATACACTTTAAAGCAATTGTTGTCATTTGTTGTCAAATGCTATTTAGACGACTATATAATAAACAATTGTTTGTTATATTTGAAACATTTAAGTAAAAGGAGTGGATTTTCTCAATCAGAATGAGTTCATTTGAATTGCGGAAAATGTTATTTGAAAGATGAGATTTCCTCTCAGTTCCTCTCAGAGATCAGTGGACTCAAAAAAGTGAGCACTGACTGACTGATAGTCAGCATTCTTTTGAATGATATATCAGTTATATAATAGATCTGATGCTATGTTTGAACGAATAAAAACCTGATTCCATATACGAAGAAATGGTTAATAACTTTCATCTGATTAAATACATTATTGATCGCTCTCTCCAACAGTTGCTTCACATCCCGTGAGTGTAAAAAATATTCTTCAGTTAATAGTTTTTAAAAACTTGGAGTCAACGTTAGTGTTTGTACTGAGCACTAGACTTGAATACAATTCTGTTTGCGTTTTAAATTTAAATCAGATTTTCATTTTTGTTGTGATGTAATAAATCACTTGAATTTTAATCCTGTGGTTATCTCAACATTACTCAAGACTATAGTATTCTTGGAATACTTTTACGATTCATTTCTTTTACTTAAGTTGTGTTTTAATTATTGAAAAAAAAGTTAAAAAGAGTATCAATTATAGAATAGAAGATCACTTATAACTTATAACCATTATCTATGAGATAAGTGTTTGGACCAGTGATGCAAAGGTAGTCGACCCCAGTCTTCAGTTGGACCCCAACCTATTTGGCAGTTTTGGCATTTCAAACATGAATATGAAAAAACTCTACTTTAAAGCCCTTCTCTTCTGTTATATATTTAATTGAATTCCGGAAAAAACAATTTAATTAATCTCAACCTTTAAGTGTTCCTCAAATTTCTTTTTTTAAATCTAATAGTCATTCAAATAAAAAAGATTGTGTTATGAACTGAATGGAAGCCCAATTTTATCGGCTTAAGTGTCGGTAAGCCTACAATTGTATCATTAGATGTATTTATTATAAGAAAAAGTTTAATTGTTGCCCAAAAAGCGGTTAAAATAGAGGTTTATTTAAGTTATGTTTACTTAATTGTCTGATTGCATGCGATGTTCATATCAAAGATAATTGTATTTATTTGTCTTGAAATGTGTTGTCGTGTGTTCAGAGCTGTTGGTTGGGGTCATTCATGTGTCAGTTATTTGGCTGAAAATGGAATCAATTTATTTGTATTTATTTTGAAAGATTCAATTGGTTTTGATATATGAAAGCGGTGTCGTTGTACCGTTTAATTTAGTGCCAACACTTGTGCCCCTCCTTTGGAGACGACGGCCAACACATACAATAATATAATACTTTTGATTATAATATGTTTTGGAATCTTATTCTCATATAATATACTATTTTAATGACTGATTCCAACTCTCCGTTCACTTTCTCTCACAACTGGAACCGACTCTCATTTGAGTCGAGACCTGATGATTGTGAGATCACTTTGAGTTCAAGAAAGGAATTTCAAGCGTAAACTCTCTTCAAATGTTATACTTTATATAAAATGCAATTTTTTTCAATAATAAAAAAATATCTTTTGAGAGATTCGTTCAAATGTTGGCATTTGTAGAAAGAATTTCTCTATTTATCAATAGAAACCAATTTTTCTTCTTTTCTGCCATTATTTGGCAAAACCTCACAAAACCTATTCTTATTGTTTGTGCATTTGATGGCCGATGCACTCAATTCACTCAATTCAGACACTTTCTCACTAATTCTCACTGTTATTGTGTCGAATACCTTATGAAATGTTAGTGTTCTATTGACTCTTTACTTGATGTTCGGCGTCGATATAGTCGACCACTTCTCACAATTGGTGTGTCATTACATGAAATGCCGACAACGAAACCAAAATGTTATCACACGAGAGAAAACTTTTTTCCTTTCATTAAAATTCTTCTCCTCTCAAGAAATCATTGAATTATAAACTGTTTTAGTATTGACTCAAAAATTGTTGAATTTTTCCCAAAGTTTTTGTTTTTTAACTTAAATTCTGTTGAAAACCTAATGAACTATTTTTATGTAAAAAACGATTTCATATTTTTTATAACATGTTTTGCGTTCCGATCATCAGTTCTTTAGCTCTTAATTCGTGTATAAGTACTGAATATTTTTAGAGTGAACTTTCATTCTGTGTTTTGGTTACGACCAATGATTTCAAAATAAATTCTTATTGAAATTTATTAGTTATTTAAAAGGCTTCGGAAAGGCTTTTGATTGCCATAAATGCCATAATTGGGTAAAATATTTTATTGATTTACCAGTTTTTCTGTTCCGAGTGTTGGCACAAATTTTTAGTAATAATTTTGTATTATCTCTGAATTTGATTTAAAGTTAAAGTTATTGTTATTTTTTGTTAATCTAATGCTTCCCTTTTATTTCAAATAAGTTTTAGTTCAAAGTCTCGTAAAATTGAATTTCATTCTAAAATATGTTAGTATTGACTGTTTGAGTGTTTATTCACATTTATTGCCAATAAATTACATAAGTTTATACTCAAATTCCTTATTCTCATGAATTATTGCGACTCTTTTTCGATAAAAAAATCCGGTTTTTGTTAAAACATTGAAATAATATTCATTGAAAACTTGCAATAAGTGTTTAAAACATCGATTGACGGAAGTTTTATGTGTTAAATGAGTTAAACGATTTCTTTCAATAATAACTCTTTTTATCCTCAATTTGTCATAAAAATAATGAACACAAAAGTGGTCTAAAAATTATTATCAATTCTGTGTTTAGTTTTTTTTTTTAAAGGAAATGCGATTCAATAAAATTGTTTTCATAAATTAATAGAAGTTTTATGAAAAGCGGACACTCTTTCAATGTTTAAAAATGGTTAATGATTTGAGTACTGCATGAAATCGATTGGAAATATAAGCACTCAAAAGGTGTGTTCATTCATTTCATTATAAACTTAAGATTTTTATCCATAAAAATTTGTTTCACGATTACTGCAATTCTTCACTAAAACCCACAAATTCTTATTTTTTCGTATATTTGGTGCAAATCATCGGCAAACCTCTTATTAATTAATCAAATCATTATTATTGGGACAAAACTTTTGATAAAAGAATTAATTTTTAAAAAAAAAACTTAAAATGCAATAAATGAAAGAAAACTTATTTTTCTTATTTATTAAGAAATTATTTAAAAATATTTTTCAAAGAAAAAGATTTAACGCCTAATAAGTAAAGAAACCACTTATGAGTAATCATTTTAAAAGCAATTAATAAATATTTTCTGTTGAAATCCGATTCAAATAACTTTTCTATTAACTCGAGTGTAATCCATGACTAAAGACTAAAAAATATTGACTTCGCCGTTCAAAATGACTTCAGTGTCAGACTTTTGGCTATTTTAGAGATTATTGAGAAATCCTCGATATTTAGAGTTTAGATATAGTGCTCACAAATGTTCCCAAATCAGGTCATTAGTGTCTTATTTATGAAGACATCTTCTAATCTATTGATATATTTTTGAACCAAATTTGTGAATCGCTTTGAAATAAAGGAATTAAAAGTCAAATAAATATGTTTTGAATTAACTTTTAAAATATTATTGAATTCTCAGAATAAAAGATACAAAAAACAGGACTTAAAATGTCTAAACATGTGTTTCGACTTTAATAGGACTAACCCTTAGATTTATGAGAATATGAACTGAGTTTTACCAAATAGTTTTCCTAACATTCAATTCCTCAAAATATTTAAAGAGTCAGAAGTGAAAAGACGTCACTCAATGTTTTCAATATTTATCAGAATAAGTGGTCAGATTGTGGTGAGTCTCACAACTGATTCAAAGGAGATATTATTAACTGTTGCTACAGTAGGGGAACATTAGTTTAAACTTTAAACATTAATGATTAACATTTAGTTTAAGGGGTGATAAGGGGACTAACATTGGACTAACCTTGTTCCAATGCCATTATTAAGATAATTGATTAATAAAAGGATCGATTCATATATAAATGAATTTATAATAATTATCGTTTGTTCGACAACTCTTTGATTATAAGCCATTTATTAATTAATTCCTCGGAATTTATATTTTTATTTAACGACTGATAATAAATTGCTTTAAATTACAATCGATTTAATTGAAAACATTATATAAATTGATTAATGAATTGAGTGAACGATGAAATTGCAATTTAATCGATTGACACACTTTTAGGTAATTAGCGTTTACTGGAAACAAACCCTACAAACCCTACAAACCCCTCTTCAAAAGGCATATAATATTCTGTTCTTATTTTGTTGAGCCATTGATGAAAAGCTGACGAAAACTTAATTAATACTTTCTGTCAACAAATGTTCTTTGAATGAAATCAAATGCAGAAAAAATTAATTAAAAGATAAATAAGATAATGGTTTACATCAATGGAAATGATTCACCGTTTTAAGTCTTTTAAGTCTTTAGTTTAAAAGATAAAAAACATGAAATTCACATAAATTTTATTTTATTACTTTTCTTTTAGAGATTCGTCACTAATTTTTATGTTTTATTTCTCTTCACTAAATCTAAAGACATAAAAAGTAAAATATACTACAATTTTATTTCTCAAATATTTGCCCTTTTATTTGACTCAAATTTTTCATTACTTCTAATTTATTATTATTTTATACACTTTTTATTTAAGTGAATCCAATGATTCGCTGATTCCAAGAATTCTTTCTATTCTTAACTAAAACTGTATTTTTAGAGTACATTCATTTCTAAGATCGGCTCAATTATTATATCGATTGAAAATCAATTGAAATGTTTGGAATTATTCCATTATCTGTGTTGTGGACGCCTTCAGATAATGGCTTTACCATACATTTAAGGCTTTTTCAAAAAGATATTAAATTTTCTGATGCTGTCATTCAATGCTGTCATTTAATCATTACTTTTTTAAACAATTGTATCGAATGCAGTGATATTCGCATCTCATCTCAACAAATGATTGCATTCTATTTAAAATAGAAGTAAAATAATTAAATTTAAATATAAAAATAAACTAAAAGTAAACTAAAAGTATTTTCTTTAATAACTTGAATTTGTCTTTAATCGGTCGTCTATATATATCCGGGTTCGAAATGAATACCAATTTCTATCTGCAAATGAAATCGTATTTAAACCATAAAATCCTAATAATTAATTCATCTCTAATTCTCTCTTATCTTTGAATGCTTTCGGTTTTGAAGAATTTAATTTCAGTACTCTTTCTCTTCTATTGTTTAGATTTAATCATTAATTTGAGTTATTCTTTGCTCTTATCATAACTTATATTTTATTTTATTTTATTTTAAAAAACAATTTTAACTTTTTTATTGCATTTCAATCGTGTTTTGATTCTTAACATTATTGTTGAAAATGAGAACTGAAAAATGAAAATATAAACCATATCTCAGTTGAAATTGAAATTAAATTTTTAGTCATTTATATTCTAAAATTATGTTTTTTTAAAGTAAAAATGCTATACTTTTTTTCATTGAACTATATTTCAAAGATTTAGTTTTAATTAAAAATATATAAAATATTTATGACGAAAATCTTCTTTTATTCCAAAACTGTTGCGACTTATTATCAATCATATCATAGGATATATAAGCGGAGGTTTTTTTAAGAACTGCCTAACGATTGACCCCTTAAACGAAAACATTTTCGCGATATTTTTTAATTGCTTATCGCGAATCCAAAGCAAACAACAATTTTAGTGATGAAGTGAAGCCATAAGTGATATCTCTTTAAAATTTCTTTTAAAAATTCATAGTTTTTAAAAGAGAATCGTTGGGCCACTCATCTGACAAATGGTAACATTTATTCTTTACTTATATTTCACAGTTAGTGCAACATTTGATGACTTTATGATTTACATCAATTTTAGAGCACTTAATCGATGGGTGTGTCGACACAAATGTTGGTATTGTTGTCCCTTAAGATTTGCTTTAGATATAAAAATGAATGGTTAAGAAGCGGCCAACGCTTTTGGCCGACATCTCATTGTTTTCACATCAATTGAGCCAAACTTAGAATTGTTTTAAAAGTAATGAATTCATCGGTAAAACACTCCGTAAAACTTTAGATGCATTTGAATTGCATTAAATTTCTTGATTTTTCAAAATCAAGTCTCGCTTTTCATTTATTATTCATAAATGATTTAAAATTCAGTCATTTCTTTGGTATTCAAAAGCAATAACAGTATTCAGTGATAGTTTAATAACTATTATAACTTAGTTTTTGTTATATAATAGCCTTCACTATATTTAATGGTAAAGACAAAGGAGAAAGAGTGGGAAGGCTTTACATCTCATATTCAGTTACCGCAACGTTTTACCATTTTTTTCTTTTGGAGCAAAACTTAAAAAAGATTCACTCAATTAAAAGCTTTAGATTAAAGGTTTGCCGACCGATGACTCTCAAAGTAGTAAAGAATTCTCTGATTTTATTCTAAAATTAATTTGAAATAATTAGAGTCAACTCATTAACAAACGACACAAACGAAAACAATTGAAAATTTTGTTTTTTTGCGGACAAACTCTTATTTAACTAATTATGTGAAATGTGAGAACTTCCATATAATCCAGAATTACCTCAACTATCATCAGATTCTTACTTCTTGTGAAAATAGTCAGAGAATGAATGATATATTCCTCTCTTTATTTTAATATATTCGTAATACACGTAACGAGAGGTTCATTCAATTGTATGTATAGTTCATATAAATTAGTCAACACTTTTTAAAATAAAGTTTAGCCAAAAATTTTAGGTTTTGATATTAGCAGGAATGACCATTAGGGGATATTCCAAAATACCCACTGGGGCGAGAAATTTCCGAAAAATCCCCTTAGACGAAAAATGAGGTAGTCATTTTCAAAATACCTCCTAAAACCCCCTGAGGCAAGTTTGCCCCTAGGGGTGATTCACATATTACGTTCGCACTTTTTAAGAAATCTAGACCCCCTCCCCCCTCTATGTTCGCAATTGTTCGCATGTAGTCATTTTAAAAAAATTACGTTCGCTTGTCCTTAACCCTCCCACCCCATACAAAAGTCAT
>JAQFZM010000357.1:0-36373 GCA_034695785.1 Galumna obvia
AGAGAGAGAGAGAGAGAGAGAGAGAGAGAGAGAGAGAGAGAGAGAATTGATTCAGATAAGAGTTTTATAAAAAGAAATTTTATTTAAAATATAGAAAATTTAACAAAAATAAAGTAAGACTTACTTACAGATAGAAAATTTATTTCAATAATAAAAAGATAAGTTTTGAAACATTTTTTGATTAATATATTAAAAGAAGGACTAACAAAAACCAGTCATGAATTAAAAACTCTGATAAATTTATATGCCTTTACCTCAAACAGAAAAGTACGGCATAACAGAGAAGGTATGGCAACGAAACTAAAATTATTGATTCTAAATATAATTGCAGTTCTGTTTACAGATTAAGAGATGAAATGCTATGTTTTCTATCCTTTTATAACAAAAAAAATATAAAAATATGAATTATAGACAAAAAGGATGAGATATAAACATAAGGAAAAATTGATGAAACAAGAATTAAATCTTTCACAATATTCTGTGCACTGATTTAGAAGATAAAACATATGAAAGAGTAGGACTTAAGCACTGGTCTATCATTTATAACATTCAATAAGTTTTGATTGAATTGAAGGCAAAGTATTATCTATTGATTGACAAATCATTTTCTTCTGTCATTTCTTTTACTATTTTTTTCGTGAATTGTATACGAAATTAGTGTCAATCGTCTAAATGTTTGCCCAGAATTTATTTATGCGTAATTAGGCCTTTCTCCAATCCCGGTAATGGGAGGGATAGAAATCTAGGATTAAATTTATTGCTAGAATATTCAATTAAATTAATTGAATGAAAAATACAAAAACATATGGTTTAGAAGTTATAGGAAATCAATTTTAAGGATTTATTTAAGAAAATATAAACAAAAATTTAGATAAAATTTAACAAACGGCTGCTCCTATCAATGAATTATCAAGGCAATGTTTTAAATTGCAAAATAAACAATGAAGAATATTCGCCAAGGTCTCTTTAGAAAAAAAATTGATACAAAAAACAAACATAGAGTCAAATATTCGTGATATTTGTGAAAAATTCAAAGTTTTTTTGTTTAAAAAATTTTAATTCTTTTTTGTTTGAAATACAAATAATTCTTTCGTTGAAAGGTTTGTCATATTTGTTGACAATACGTGATGTGAGCCTTCAATTGATTTTATTTTGTTTAAAATGAGTGAATACTGTATTTCCTTAAACTTTAGACAAATGTATAATTTATTTAAACTAAACGTAACATAACTTAACACTAAAGTAAACGATTTAATGATAAACAAAATGAAAGAATTTTTATACAATTCTTGACTTCATTTTAAAAGAATTCAATTGAAAAACAGAAAATAAAAAATTATGCCAAAAGTTTTTCAGTTGGAAATTAAGGAATCACTTTAGACATCAAAATTGTCTGTTAAAATACTTACACAAAGTTCTAGGAAAACCAAATATAATAACCAAGCTTATATAAAAATTTTAAAAATTTTATAATTATTTATTTTTAATATAAATTAAAGGTTTAATAATAATTAATAGAATCGATTTATTTTAATAATTCAATTTTTTACTGTTCTTGGTAATTTTTTATGTGAACTCCCTGAAATGTGACTATCTTGGTTATGATGCATCAAAAAGGATAAGCCTTTCCGTTGTAGGCATTGATGCAATACAAGTGAATAATAACTTTTTACTTAACGGAATATTTTGTTGTTTTCCTATATTTTTGTAGTCTTTCACTACATTTAAGGAATAAAATGTCATATATACAATTGTCTTTTCCCCACCCAAACCCATTTGATTGTTATGGCTTTTTCAAAGGTTTAGGCTAATAAAAAAGTGCAAATATAGCCCTTCCTTTCTCTGGAGATATATTATTTTGTTGGCTCTTTCACTCAGTAGACTGTGTTGGTATAATTTATGGTAAATTGTTCTTGATTGATTAATTTATTAATATTTCTTTTAATTTTAGTAATAATAATTTGTTTTCTTCAAAATCCCCCAAAATTTATATATAATTTATTAAATCAATAAATATAGTGTGTATTATGTGTGACAATACCATATCCTTGTTTTGTTTCCATTGCTTTAAACTTTAAAACTATTCAATGAATAGATATTATATTATCTTTGAAAAACGAGTAAAGATTTCTCTTGTAAAAAGAACCATGATAAGAATGAGCAAAAATTTTACTTTGAGCAAGAAAATGAGCAAGAACAAAATAGTCAACTCATATAAGAAATTTTAATGATAAAAATGGCCTTAAGATAATGACTTTTTATATATGAGCAAGGTGGTTTAAACCAGAAACTGAAGAAAACTAATCAGAATAATTGAAAATTTATAATTAAATTAAGGGTTACTTCAATTCAACCCTTAAATAAGAGATAATTTATAGATGAGTTTATGAAAAAAATCAGAGAATTTGTTATCTTTAAAAATGAGTGCATTTGTAATACAATGAATGCAATCAAAAATCAAATGTTAAGTGAATTTGTTATTAAACAAAGTATAGCCTTAAATGTATTGTATTTTTAGAGAGAATTATATTTTCAGAAACATTTTAGGCATTATTTATGAGTTAATGAGAAAATGTTATTCACATATCCTATGATATTCTTCACAGATTTTGTTTATTCTTGGCTTTAATTTACATTTTTTGTGCATTTCGTGCACTTAATGGCAAAACATATTAGAATAACCAAGCTTAAATTATCACCACTAACTCTCATGATTAATGATATAGTTTTAAATAATAATTATCCTTGGTATAATTTAGGATTCTTTCTTTCTTTTTTAGAATTAATTTCATGCATATAAAGAAGCAAGATAATATATAATAATTAAGTAACTTGATAAAATTCATTAAAAATAATGGAATTAAATTTCCCGCGAAATAATGTAATGAAAAATTAGTATCTAGGCACTTTGTAACAAAGGTCCAAGGTTAATAAACCCTATTTACAAGAGAGTACATCCTTTCTATTAGAAAGTAATCACAACTCATTTAAATCTGTGTCCAATACATAGACTTTTTGCTGAATAATTGATAAAAGCGTTTATTAATGAATTATGGAATCGAATGATGTGCCGACACTACTTTCCTATCCTCTGATTAGTTACTTGTTTATTGAAAACTTGGATAATTTATATGAATGTCAGCATTATTTAAGACTTCCGATAATAATATGGAACTTATTTTCTATAAAATAATCGGAAAATAATTAATCACTTTTCAGTTGGAGTAGGAGTAGTGAGTAATAGTTGTAAATTACCAAGCACATCATATAGAATAGAACATAGTTTATAATTCTATCTATTCTATCAAAAAAAGATGAATAAAATTTTTGTTTTATTCCTTTTTTCTCGTCTTTTACTCATCTCTTCTTCAATATATGTCGGGTAATATTTACTATTCTTTAGCCAAAGAAAAGGAATTTATTTAACGATTTTTTATACACTTTTATATTATATTCTTATTCAGGGATTCGTCTCTTCAGACGACAGAAAGGAATTCGTTTTATGTGATAACAGCGCCCAAAGTTTGGACGAGTAGTGAAGAGTCTGTTTGTTTGGTACTTTTGAAACAGTTTTCATTACCCAATGCTGTCATAAATGTAAAGATCAGTTCAATAAACGGAAGGGAAATATTTGCACAAAAACATAAGTCTTTGAATTCATGTAAACTATATTTTTTCCCTAAATTTTTGAACAAATATTTAAATTAATTATAATTTCGTTCAAATATAAGACTCAGAATGTATTCAAATACCTACTTCTCATATAAGAGCGGAGAGGGCTCTCCTTAACGTTGTCCTCAATGGTATAGTTGACGACTCTTTTGAAATTCGAGTTAAGCCATCAAATGGTTTAACATTAATCGAGACCTCAAAACCGATTTATCGGACAAATGAAAGGCTTGAGTTCCGTATAATTAGACTAAACGATTGGTTGCGTCCCATCGAAGAACAGTTTGATTCGGTTTCCGTTGAAAATAGCAAATCAATAGTCGTTATGCAGTGGACAGATGTCAAGACCAGGAATGGTATATTAGCACTGGATATGCCCATCGCTGCTGACAATTATTACGGCGGTTGGACTATAAAAGTTGTTAACAACAAACATATGGTCACTGAAAAAGTCTTCAAAGTTCATGATTACGGTATCAGACATTTATTGATATTTATTATGACTCTTCCCTAAATAATATGACCATGGTCATTATATGGCTAACATTATTTTTCTTTGTATTGATTTTCTTTTCAAATTATTGATTCTTTTCTAAAAAGAGACGCCGAATGTCATAATATCTGTGGATTCACCCAATTATCTCAACTTCAATGATCACCAGTCAGTCACCAAAGTCTGTGTCAATAATGCTTTGGGTCATCCTTTGAGGGGACACATGAAAGCATTGGTCGGTTACGATAAGTTCAGATGGGATAAGGTCTTACTCCTAAGGGATGTGACCTCTCCTTATGATTTAAGAGAGTTTGAGGTCAGTTTAAATATAAAACTAAAAATTCCAAAAAAAAGTTGCATGCTTAAAATTTTAGATTCAAGGCTGTCAGGACTTTGTCTTGAAAGCGGACAAACTTTACTGGAATACCTCATCGAATTTCCAAACTCAGGACAATAACCTATTCATGAATTTTCAATTCACTGATGAAAGCAATGGTTTTGTTGAAGAAAAGTCTTTAAGAGTACCGGTTGTGAGACAACACCTTTTCATAAATTTCCCATCGATTCGACTAATAAAGCAATACTTCAAACCAGGACTGCCTTACTTTGGATATGCTTTGGTTACAAACCCTGATTACAGTCCGTTGTCGGGACATAAAGTAAAACTGTGTTATCAGAGTCGACACATGCCATGGATTGAAGCAAAACAAGACTTGTGTCAAACATTAGTCTCTAATAGCGATGGTTTGCTTGACTTCACAATTCCTCCTTTCAATAATGATATCAAACAAATTGAGGTCAAAGTCCAGTCAATAGAATATCCATCAGTAGAGAATAAACTGTTCCTGCAACCAAGCTATTCACCCACCAATGACTACATTAGTATCAGACCTATTGTTAATAAAAACTTCTGTAATCAATCTGTGGTTGAGTTTGACGTGTTCTTCAGGGATCAAGTGCCCAAGCAAGTTTACTATCAGGTTTGTTTATTGCACTTAATTAATATTGAATATTATCAAGTTATATTTATAAAAATATCTAGATCATTAGCAGAAGTTTAGTGCATTCACCAGAATTATATACTTTTGAAAGTTCAGAGCAATGGTCGGCTCCGAATACTGTATCGACTTATGTCAGTAGTAATCAGATATTAAAGTCAACAATGAAAGTGCAAATACCGATACAGTCGACAGTGAATAACAATTTAATGAATCGGATTCTCGTCTATTACTTAGACTCCGATAAGAGTCTGATCGCCGACTCTAATGTATTTTTGACGACTTGTTCTGATCCGAGCTTTCATTCGACAAAAATTGATTTCGAAGACACAACTAATGATAAAACAATAAATCTGAGACTTAGAGCTCAGTCTGACTCGACCTGTGCTTTGAGAGTAACACAGAATAAGCCCTACAATAAGTTGAAAGAAATCAATCAATTTATCGAAAAGTTTGATGTCATACAAGAAACCAGAGCTCATGATAAGTGCCAAAAGAGTTACTACGAGAGCGCTATTACTGATACTAACGGCTCTCCATATTCAGCTCCTTATGGTTAGCTATTCCTTAATTATCTCTTAATTGTTATTTATTTTTGTCAAACAAAAAGAGAAAATGTTTTTATCGACAAAAAACTGTTTCATTTGATTAGATTACGAGTCAAACGCTTTCCCAGCATATGATCCGGTCATCAATTATGGCGACTCCTGGGACTCATTCAACGATATCGGTCTGATTGTGTCATCTAATGCTAAACTGGATGAGAGTCCGTGCGATTGGGAACTGTATCCCAGAGATATATTGTCTCAATTAAGCGAAATAAGAAACAGTCAAAGAAAATACTTGTCGTCAAACAGACCTCTAAATCAAATCCGAGTAAATAACAAATTATTGTATTTCTTATTAAATGTGAATAACAGATGTGTTACTCATGTCTATCCTCTCGATTCTCTTCTCTTTTCTTTATTAAGGATATTAAGGATATCGAGAGATCGCTATTCAATGAAGTGTTTGAATGGAATTTAGTCAATACTGACAACAATAGACCCGTAGATAAACAAATAAGACGTGAATTTCTCTCAAATTCGGGTCAATTATATGCGGATACCGTTTGTCTCAATAAAAATTCGGGCATTACTTATGCCAGGAGTGTATTCGACAACAGACGCACTAAAAATGATAAACACTTTTGGATAAGTGTTATATCACCAAAAGTGTCAAGAATTGGCGATACCCTACCCTTCAAAGTATTTATACAAAAGACTAAAGTTGAAGACCAGAGCTGTTATCCAGTAATTCAATGAATTTATTCTGAGCTATACTTAGATTTAATTAAATATTATTATTATTATTATTATTTTCAGATTGAATTAGAGTTTGAGAGCTCTGATTCTTACGAATCTGTAAATAGACCGCAAGTGGTCTGCATTTGTGGCAATAGATCAGAACCAATACAAATGTGGTTAAAACCAAAATCTATTGGTTTGTTGAACATCAAAGTTGTGGCCAAATATCCCAATGATATGACTTCTAATATAATTAGTAGTGATTGTACTCATTCTGTGCAAACAAATCTATTTTCACCTCAAGTTGTCATCAAACAAATGACAGTCAGTCCTATGGGTATTGTCTCAAAACATGTTCAACAAAAGATTGTTTGCAATAATAACAATCAAAATGTATATCAAGAAAACAGTTGAGTCAGACGTCAAGATATCCGATACAAAAGAGATTGATTTCAATATCTTATTGTTTTGTTTTTGTTTCAGAAGTTGTGCCACAAATACAAGACTTGTCTTACATGAATAGAGACGCTTCTGATACTATTGTGACAAATGAATTACTGGAGCCGTTGTTTCAATACATCAGAACGAGTGCACATTCCAGACATCACAACTTATTGGACTCTTTGTCCACATTCGCCGCCTCTTATTATCTCTACAATTATACAGAAGATATGACTTCCAATAAATGGTTGAACAGTAATTCACTACAGGAAGAGTTGTCCAAAAGCTATCAGTCAATGGAAACATACAGACATAGAGACGGATCATATTCTTTACTAAAATCAAGGAAACACAGAAGCGATTTATCCCTAACTGTTTTAGCGTTCAAACTGTTGGCTCAGTCTAAGCCTTATCTTAGTTTCATTGAGAGCCAACACAATAGTCTCAGACAGACATTGATTTGGATTTTACGACAACAGGCGAACGACGGCTGCTTTCATATCGCATACCAACAGACAGAGTCAAATGTGTGGCCGATTAGTTTCCAAGATAACTACCAATTGACTGGATATGTATTGGCATCACTTCTAGAATCAGGTCTTAAGCCTTTAGACAATCATTTGTTATTATTTTTGCTTTTGGTTGGAAGTCGTTGGGAACTACTCTTATCTAACGATAAGCAAAAAAAGAGTAGAAAAAACTCATAACATTTTTATTAACTCCGGTATTGATTTTTTCTTCAGGAGTCGATCAAAATAGTGAACACCTGACCAAAGCATATAACTGTTTGTCACAGAATTCCGAGTCATTTATGGAAAACATTAATTCAAAACCACTTTCGGCTATACTTTACTCATATATTCAGGTCTTTAATAGAAATACTAAAAATTCAATTTTTAAATACAAAGTCTTTAATACGAAATGAAAACAAGTTTTGACTTTTAATAAGTAATTCTTATTTTCTCTAACTTTTGTTTTATTGTTTTTTCCTTTTAATTCTTAACCAAATGTCCCGAAGATATTGAATGGAAAGAGAGCTGAGGCCAAGAAATGGTTGAATACTTTACAAACGTTGAATAATTTAGATGGAAGTGATTTATTCAATGGGGAAGTGCTGTCATATTTAGCTCTGTCTCACTATTTATCAAACGACTCGCAAACTGCCAAAAGTTTGGCTCTAAAGCTCCTAAACAGTCACTCATCGAACGTATGGGAGACACCGATCAGTTGCTATGCAGTCATTAAGTTATGGCCTCTTTTGAAACACAAAACATCCGCTTCTGTTAAGGTATTTCTTAGACCATAATTAGACCAATAAATCAATTTTCTTAACTATTCTTTTCTTATATTCTTTGACTATAGAATATAGTATAGAATATAAGAATATTTATTATATTTTTGGTACTTATAATAGTACTCCGAGTCAATTATGTTTACCATAAGAATATTCCTTTAGATTACATTTGCCTTTCATTTTCATAACAAATCACTTAATTTTAGTGATATTTTTGTTCACTTTATGTCCAATAATACAGTCGAACCTATTTTTGTTTAACGTATAAAATGACTAAAATATGATAAATGAGGTCATATTGCAGTAAATGAGCTTGGATCAAATGGAAATTGTGAAACATAATGTGATTCCATAAAAAATAAGATAAAAATATAATATCATTTTGAGCCAAATAAAGGTTCTTAGAAATAATTTTGGCAAACAATAGCCTAGTTATAATGTGAATGTTGAATTATGGCTCACTTTGCAGGCTATTACCTATTATATTGGTCAATACCAAGAATATAACTAATAGTTTTGATGAAATAATAGAATAGAATAAGTAATAAACACTAGAATTATATATAAATAGTTTTTGATTAATACTGAGTTTAATATAATTTGATTTTCGATCTGAGAATCAAATGACTTATTATTTGACTGTATTTTTGTGTCACTATTTCTCTCTTTAATAATAGGTTTACAGAAGTAATAATGAGATCGCGTCGACTCTTTTGGTTAACGGCACGCATTCTGTTCACAGACTGGAAGGACATAGAATTTCCATTGAGAACAACGTTCAGAACGGATGCCTTTTTGTGGCCAATAATAAAGTTAAGACACATTTGGCGAATGAGGCGACAAATTTTGACATCAAAATTGATGGCTTGAATCAAGGATTTGTCACTTGCAATACTAGGAGAATAACTTTGTGTGTTAAACAACTAGCACATTCTATACAGTTATCTCATCCAGTGGTTAGAATGCAAATCATCACTGGATTCGATGTCGACAATAATCTCATGAAAAAGGTCTGCATAAGTGCTTTACTTTATATAAGAAGTGCATCAAAATTGTCGTAAAACACTTTTTTTCACTTCAATATTAAACCTATGCTTCACTGCAAAGCAAATGACGGGTCAATAATGTGATGCCTTTTGACGGCTCACAATAACATTCAAAGTGTTCTCAATATAAAAGTCAGACAAAAAAAATTAAAGCGAATATTTTTCTACACTTTTTTTATTCCTGGATATCATAGAGTTATCACATATTTTCTAGATTAAAAAATTGATCTTGATTTAATATTATGATTCCTATCACTTTTAATATGAAGAATATTCCTAAAACAACAAAACCAAAACATATAGACTGATTATGTTTGACACTATATGCACTCTTGCAAATACCTAAACAAAAATATGCCATCCCTTGGGTTATGTCTATTTGTTTATCAAATGAATACACATTTTTGGGGGAAAATAGAAAAACAAAAGTAAGAAACAAATTGAATGCAAACAATAGCCGGTAATGAATATTCATAAACGAAATGATATTATTTTTGTGACAAAGAGTTAAGACATTTGTTTTAATTTAGTTGTTTTTGTTTTGCTTTATTTTGCCAACTCTTTGGTGAATATCTTCATTAATGGTATTCAAAACAAAACAGGAGTAAAGCCTTCTCAGCACTAATTATATAATGAATGACAGACTCTAACAAAAAAACTCTAATACTCTTCAGATTAATTGTGTCAGAGATGAGCACTTCTTGTGCTCAAGAGATAGAATTTAATAGAATAATCTTCTTTGTGGGCGATGATTGATCAATGAAAAATTGAAATCCTCTTAGTAAAAGAGCCTAGAGCTTTTATTTGTTGCCGCAAATAAGTTAAACTTTAATTTCAAATAGAATTTCATTGTTCATCACTGGAAGACTTTTTTCAATAAGAAATTAGATTTGAATTGAAGTCACAACTGATTAAAGACTAAACACAAGAAAAAGAGTGGAAAGCATTCTGAAAGTCAGTCAATACGACTCTTCCATCCATTAGCTCATTATAAAGAGTAAATGTAGCAAGATATTTAGCCCCCATATAAGTCCTTTTTGATTCAACTCTTTTTAAACGGATTCTCTATATTTTTCAAACCATTTATTAAGGATTTTGTTTTTTATTCCGTTTTTCCTATGAATTGAATTTTTATTTATTCTTTTCTATTCTGTCCTTTTCTTTAGATGATTGACACAGAAGTGGTGGCGAAGTATAGAAAAAGAGGAAACGAGTTGTATATGTTTTTGCATCCGTTTATCAATAGTGAACAGTCCCAGTGTTTTAGAGTACCAGTTGTTAGAAGACATGAGGTTTACGGGACTAACAAAGCGTTCATAAAAATTTATGACTACTATAATGAACATATCAATGATGTGATCGCTTATGAAATTCCACTCCAGTGCCAAACCGTCGATACTAATGTTATTCAAGTTAATGCTTGAAAACCAAGTTTACTATTACTGAATATTACGTCAAAAAATCGATACTCAAAACAAAATCAGTGATAAAAAGCATATAATATATCAAAAAATAGATTTTTTGTTCCAATAAAATATGGATTAAAAAATAATGTTTTGCTGAAAAAAATGTTTTATATTTTCCTTTAAAAAATTGTTTAATAATATTCACTGAATTTTTTAACAGTTATTTTCCTAAAAATCAAATGTTTGACAAAAAATATGGGAATTCTTTAAATATTTTACACAACTTTTTAAGTATAAAAAACATATTTCGATGAACTGAAAAATAAACCCAATATTTAACTTATATTCACTTCAGACTCACTGAAGAAAAAGATTATTTGTAACGAGTTTTATATGAAAAGACTCTCCAAATATAAAAGGGATATATTTTTTAATCATTTTTCTTGACTAGGAGTTCGTTGAGACCAAGAATCGATATTTATTTGTCCACTGATACAATTTCTTTATATATTGTATTTGATTTCTCTTTGCTTTTCAATTGATTTTCAACTCAAACAAGAATAAGAAGAAAAGGATAGAAATGTATTGCCATCAAAATAGTGGGCAATACATGAGTAAAGAGCGCCAAAAGAATAAAACACTTTAAGTTTAAGCACAGGTTATAATCTTAGCTCTTTTAGTGAACCCAAAAAAATAAGAAGAGAAGACTCTTTAAACAGTGAAAAGAAGTAAAAATATATATTTATCCCAAAATATTAGATATTTTTATCGAAATATTTTTATAACCTCTGATTACAACACTTTTGTTAAGAGATTTATATAAAACTTTTTTCTATACTTTAATAGTGTTTTCATTCTATACTCTATTATTAACAACAATTTAATTGTAAGTAATCACTACTTTGAAAATTAGTGAACTTTTTAATTGATTTTTGTTATATTTGGCGAATGAGTAACATTTAATAGGGGAAAAGGAGGGAAGGAATGGTAGGGGAAGGAACAGAGGCCTACTTAACGTCGGTTCTTATAAATAAAGAGTGAAAATATTAAGTTATACCAGGGATGGCTAAAGAATCGAGTCCTAAGGGGGGGTATTTTGGCAAAATACCCCCCTTCTAAACCAAAAAATGCCAACAGATCTAGTGTCTGTCCATAGACGCTAATGTTAAGGGTCCCAAACCCGTAGGTTTTTTTTTAAATTTGGGCCTCGTAGGGGGTATTCCGGAATACCCCCCCCCCCCCCTTAGCCATCCCTATACTAAATTTAATAATCAATTGAACCTATAATAAGACAAAAGTGATTCACAGAAAAAGGCACAGAATAAGAGCTCAGATTCATATATAAAAGAATATTCCATGAAAAGGGATCCCTCTGAGAACAAAATGTTCAAGTGCAAAATGTTCAGTATTACAAAATGTGCAAGTGCATTAGGCATCTTATAAATTGAGCTACTAAAAATATTCAGGTTAAGATTCTAGAAAAACATATTTTTGTAACATAATGGTTAAAGATTATTCTGGATACAATTAAATCCTAATATAAATAATAGTATTGATATTATTTATAACAAAATGTGCTTTCTCCTTCTCTCCTTCTCTTATTCTTATGAATTATGTATTAAACATAAAATTTGAATCAATTTTATTATGAAAACCATTTTCTTCAATAGAGTTAACATATTTTGCAATTAATTAGTAAAATAATAGTAATTTTAATTAAAATCTCATCTCCTCTTATATAATATTTGTGTTAAACATACTCTTATTGAATGTTTTATTTCAAAACATATTAATTTTCCAAATGAATACAGAATACAATCATTTAAATTATAAGCAAATAATGAGAATTTAATTAATTAATTTCATTCAATTCACGGACCAATACATTCAAAACTCACTGATAAGAGCCTTAGAGGCTAATCACAATTATTGAACTCATCCTCAAAGAGAGAGTCAACAACACTAAACAAAATAAAATTAAATAGTGAAGAGTATCGATGAAAAACATTTGTAGAATTAAAGCCAAAAAATGAGAGACAAATACTTTAGAAAATACTTTTAGTGGAATACAAAGAAAATCCAATTGAATTCATTGCTTCCATTAATATCTTTAATTTATGTAAGCATTAACTCAATGCTTTTTTTCTTGTTTTCTATTCATTTCCCCAAATGTTTTGCATAAGAATTGGAGAAGGAGAGAGAGTGGAGAGAAAGGGAGAGAGGCAGGGAGAGAGAGAGGGAGGGAGAGAGAGGGAGGGGGAGAGAGAGAATAATAGAGTTCTTAGTATTTTCGCGAATCAGATTTATTAGAGATAATATCGCATATAATGTTATGTCATTTGGAATAAATATAACCAAGACCAGTAATTATGTTTTGAAAATATACCTTGCTTACTAAGTATTTATTCAAAGTTAATGTTTTTAAATAAATTGAAAATAATAGTCAATTAAAAAATGCAAATAAATTTTGTTGAAAATAATTCCTATTTTGAAACAAATGTTAAAAATAGTTTGAATTTCAATGGAATTTGAAATATATGTTTATTCGACTGAAAATAATTACTGGATTACCATTAAATTCATCCGTTTATTAATGAAAAATATTCTGAATTCTTGATAAAAATGGTTTCATAATATTCTTTCGATTATTCTGATGGTCGCATCATCTCTGAAACAATAGTCTTATAAGAGAAGGGTTGAAACGCATAACCGGCGCCGGTATAAAACTTTGACTGAAATTCGACCCTAAAATTCAATGATTGATTGAAAAAAATACTGTTTAAAACAAATGCCTGAGCGCTGAAAAGGGGGAACTCAGCAAAAAAGTAATTGAATTGCACCAGGACAGATCCATAGAGAGTAGCAAGAGCATTATATAATTAAACTAATCAATTAAACTCACCAGTGGAGACGCAGAGCGTGAAGGAAAGCAGACAATCCTTCCATTAGTAAAAGTATACTTATAGTGAGCACTGCCCAAATTGCAAAAATCGCCCACATAATTACTCCTGTCAATATATTCATCGGACCAGGTGTTATACCCTCGTTAAATTCTATGAAAAAGTAATTCATCAATCAAATTATCATCAGCACAACCATCAGATTCAGTAAAAAAAACAAATATTTGAAAAATTATTCTACGATTTGAATGATTTGTTTTTCAAAAACATTGGAATTGAAAATAGAGTGACCAGGTCTTTTTTGTATGAAATGAATGATATTCTTTAATGAATAATAAGAAAAATAATTTTTAAAAACTCGATTATATTTTTTTCATAAATAAAATAAAATATTTTCATATCATAGCAATAAATTTAATCAAATGGTTTAAAACACAAATATTTTTATTTTAAATGTTTACTCAAATTAAACAATTATTTTCTATTGTTTTACTTATATATAATGCTATTATTTTTGCACTTCTTTTACTAATAATATTTATATTAAAAATTTAGGAAATTTTTAAAAGTAAATTAACTATGTTAAATTTGCATCTTTAAACTTTGCAAGTAGGTTTAGTAATAAATGTGCAAGATAGTTTACAAAATAAATCGGTCACTCTTGAAAATAATAAACATCTAGTAAACGAAATGCAAGAATTGTTTCTATCTCTCCCTCTCCGTCTCTCCTATCAATGTTTCACTGATTTTATCGAAATAAATAAATTCAGGAAATAATCGATAATTCTTTGATTGAGAGACAGCACGGATTGCACTCAATATAACTATTTTAATCCAGTCATCAAAATAATGCTGTAAATGAGAAAATTTCGTGATTTTCACACATATAGGAAGAGAGAGAAAGGGAGGGAAAGGGAGAGAAAGAAGGAGAAAATGTAAAGGCAATTACCCGAAGAAATGTGATAAAAACTAATGACAACTTACGCATAAAGCCTCTAATGAAGACCATATTCCAAAGGACTTCACTCAATTCAGCATGAGCTAAACTCAAAGCCCAGAGTCGTAGATAACTGGCCGTATGAGATATGGATCCCAAACAATATTCAATGGTATGTATGGCCTGATGTATGAATGTGTCACCAAAATCAAAGCCCTCTCCATGTCCTCCATGTCCGTCATCATTATTGGACTCATTTTTATTATCGATAGCCTTTGAATTGTGAGCCTTTTCTTTATGAGTCTCTTCTAAATTGATTTTCATATCAGTCTCTGAATTTCTATCATTTAATTCGATATTATTATCGGGAAAATGATAGGTAATGTCTGTTCTGTTGGCAAATAATATTAGTTAACTTAATTTTCAGCTAATATTCGACTAATTTTATCAAGATCATAATTATTACCAAGTCATTAAGTTTTTTTAGTGAATTACTTATAAAATTATTTCAATTTATTTAATTAAATAAAATATTATTTGAACTAAGCAAACAATTTTAATCTAGTTTATTTTAATAATTTGCTAGTTTATATCTTACCTTCGATTGTGCTTGCTCCTTAAATAGAATGGTTTGATGACAAGCATCCATGGAATGCAAACAATGGCCAATATTAACATAATTAATTGAACCGTCTCTTGACCTTCAAAAAGCTCTTCTCTTAAGTATTCTGGATCATCGGGAGCGGCCTTTTTCATCATGAACATATTAATCAAGGTAATTAGAATACTGGGAGCTCTGCCTGAGATATCGGAATCATATTTAAACCATTTCCAGAATATCATGAAATTCATATAACCAAAGATCGACATAAGGAACACCACTTGTGGTATGAATTCACATAAAATGTTTACCCAATTCTTGTAATGTCTGTTGAAGTGAACAATCGATTCAAATGTTAGGAAATCTCTTAACTCTCGTATGACTTACATGTGATTAATAATACTTAGAAGTACTCCAAACAACATTTGTGCCACACCTAAAATAACCGAGGTCTTCATCTTGTATGTATTCAAAAAAAGGATCTTGTTTGAAGCCACTTGCCATATCTTTTATAGTAAATGAGTAAGGTTAAACTCATCAATTCATTTAATTAAAGATTAAACAAAAATTAAAAATAGAAGAATAAGTAATGAAAATATTTTTAAAGAACTTTTTGGCAGTAATTTTTATCTAGATACTTTCAAACAAAAGAACTTTTCAAATCAATTACCGGATCCATTCCAAGGGGATAGACATCATCAACGGAATTGTTGTGTGGGTCCAGTGTAAAAATGAGTGGTATCTCATTGTATGTGCAGTTCTCATCAATTATTTCACAAAATTGTGTAATATTTGGGGCATTAAATTTCGAACCGAATATATTCATTGACTTTGAGAAACAGTCGTTGTATATAAAGCCGGTATAGATTGAGAATATTCCCATCAGAAGTATGATATATCGGCCCCCGAAGAATGTGGACCATATCTCTCCCCAATTCTTATTAGAGAGTGAGTTCTCCTTAAGAACCATCCAAAGGGCGAATAAAAACATTATCAATCCGTGTCCGGCGTCGCCAAACATTACAGCAAAGAGAAAGGGAAACGTCACACAAGTGTATGGCATTGGATTAACCTCTCCATAATTGCCGACTCCGTACGCGTCAACAAGATTTTGAAAGCCTCGAGTGAACTGAAAAATATTATACTTGCTAATTTTTCTTTAATTTTTATCATGCTATTTTAATAAAATGCTAAAACTACTTTATAATTGACATCATGTGGTAAACAAGATTTTAACAAGATCAATTTATATGTTGTAAAGGACTGACCCGATTAGTAATGTTAAGCGTTGGCGGCGTTTCTTTAGTCTCCATCGGTGTTAACACTGAAGGAATAGCCGTTTCAGACAAGTGCTGAGCTTTAATGAGGGCCTCTTGGATTTTAGGTAGGTATATCTTTGGTGCCCAACACTCAGCAATGAGACACTTGGCTGTGATGTCAAAATTGAACTTGTTCATTGTCTCATAGATTGACTTCATTTTCCTGATGGCGACCTTCCATTTGAGTAAATTCTTGGCGACGGCCACTAATATTCTGCTCCGGTGTTCACTCGTCTGTTTCATAACAATAGTGAGATCTTCCAAACGGTTGACAACCCCCACATGCATAGCATTCCTCTCACTGGGCTTTTCCGGACAGGGATACAGAGTTGTATGGAATCTAATATTCAATAAATATCTATGAGAAACAGTGGCCACTAATCAAAGTGAACTGACCCCTCACATATTTTTTTACACTTGAGTTTGAGTGTCTCCCCCTGAAACACAATTATGAAAATACATTTGGTCTGCATTTCGCCACTCTTTGGGTCTTCTAATTGTTCGTTAATATCCTCTTTCTTTAAGAATATGTTTCCCCGACAGACCCTCCAAAGCATTTGTTCAAACGCTACAAACTTTTGTCGTGGAATTGTCCCGGCTAGGAAACTTATTTAAGCCAGATCAATTAATCTATGTATTCATCTATGTTAAAACTTACTTGATATCAATAACTGGATCAAGTGGTATATTCATCTCAGCTTGGTTCTGTGCTACAGCAGAGAACCGTCTTAAGAGTCTGGGGTCGACCACTGATACTCTTCTAATTTCCTTACGAGTAGGAGCATGGTCCTTTATTTCAATTAGTTTTAACTAGTACATTTCAATCATTATAATGTCATACCTGCGCCTCTTCGAAGAACTCTTGAGTTTTTCTAAGGATATGTCGAAGTTCTGTAAACTCGAGGAAATTCTTCTTCAGTTCGTCTCCACTTTTATTCACTTCAATCAAATCATTTTCTATTTTCTCGAACTGACCCTAAAATTATTTTTTTATATCAAATATTAATTAAATAAATAAATCACAAAATAAAAGTACCTGAATATACACATTATATACCAAATTAGAAAAACTAATTAATATTAATTAAAGAAAATATGAAAAAATTACAATTTAATAGAAAATAAATAACAAAAAATACCAAGAATAAAGGATATCAAGAATATCAGACAGTAATTTAATTGTTTTTAATTATATAAAATATTAATAAAAATTTAACGGAAGCGCCGTTTCTCATATCAAGAGTTAAATTTAGGTATTTTTTCCTGAATTTCATAATCATTTTCCTTTAGTGACAACAAATTCATTACTAATATTAAGAGCCTTTTATTAATAATTGTATTAACAATAAAAAAATGTTTAAAATTACTGGAAATTATAATATATTTATTATTATATTTATTAATATATTATTTATTTATTATTATTACAATTATTATTGTTTGTAAATATGAATCATCACAACAAGCAAAGTCTCTTTTGAGGGTAAGAATAGTTTTTTTTAATCAACACTAATTTCAATATTGTTTTCATTTGTGGGAAAGCCTTAAAAGTTTGGACTATATTTATGTCTAATATTTTCATTTCTCATATTTTCAAAAAAAGTTTCCATTAAATAAATTCATCAAAAATAAGTCATTAAAACAATTTTCTTCACTCATTAATCACTGGAATGTTATAAAAACATTTATAATATTCAAAGTTTTCGTGGAAAAATTGCACTGAACCTAATTTAGTGTTAACTAGCATTACCTCTAACTTGGCAATATCCCTGGGAATGGGTGCTTCAGGTTCTTCATCGTACTCAAGGACAGGCATTTTGTTTTTTGTGATCTCATTCTCGAAATAACCTGAAAATCATAAAAACAATAAATAAATTATGAATTAAAGAGTAATTGAAAGGAATAAGTGATAAAAGCAATGAAAATAATGAGTGCTTTCAAAAGTGTTTATACGATCCGACAATTATTATGTCTTTTATTGTTCTTTAAAAAACTATATATAAAATCATTTTACTGGAAATTGTCCTTTGATAGTGCCCTGATAATGCCTTAATAATATATATATAAAAAATTCGAATTTTCGTGGAATTTCTTTCAGTTTTTAAATGAAATTTATTTCTGTTCTGAGAAAATATTTAAGTAAGACATGTAAGTTTGCCTAGATGCAAATTGAATTAAAGAGTGAACAGGTTTATGCTTGTTTAAACTTATATTCGTAATTGAATCACATGAAAGGCTGCAAGATTATTTGCCAAGGAGACTTGAATTCAAAAGATTGTAACTCTATTAAGAGCACTAAACATAATCTAGCTAAATGTATATTTTCTCAAACTATCAAATATACCTAGTTTAGTATTATATAAGCAAACACTTACTCAGTTGTCGTTCCATTTCATCACATCTTCTCAACTCATTTACAAACTTTCTTTGAAAGGCATTGACGTCAGGGTTGAGGTCCCGGAACTCAATCATTCCTATTTTGCCAAATTGGTCGGCACAGGCATACACTGACTCTGACTGTAAGAAAAGTTGACACAAAGCCATGGGTTCACTCCTAAGCCAAGCAATATTCCTGGGTTCTCCTATATTTATGTGTATATCCTTGCTCTCTTTCACCTTGGATACATTCTCAGAGTCAGGTAAATCTACTGTTTCATTGGTGTCCGTTTGTTTCTCACTTTTGGTTTGGGTCACCATTTTCTTAACACTATTAAAAACTTTTTGAATGAGTGATACTCTGCTTAACGAAACTCCGATAACAAAGAATTAAATAAAAGAATTAAAGCGAAAAAAAATCAAAGCATAGAATGACTGCAAAAAAAATCATAAAAACTACTCATTTATTGAACAAAATTTAAGTACAAATTATTTTATTTGACAAAAAAAGACAATAAAAAATACAAATTGCAAAGTCATTAAGTTCTCTCTCTCTCTCTCTCTCTCTCTCTCTCTCTCACCTCCCCTGCAATCTTACACTTCGTCTAAGAAGTTGTCGATAACTGTCATAACAATTATCCAAAAATAACTAAAATTATTTATTAATTAATTAATATTTAAGTCTAAATAATTCCATTAATTGTTTACTGAATTAAAAATCTAATTCAAAATAATTAGTAAATTAATAGTTTTGGTTAATCTGTAAAATCATTTGTATTTACATAAATTAAAATTGATTTATGCTATCATTGCATGAATTGGTTATTCTTTTAATAGTTATAATTTTCCAATAAATTTTGCCATGTTGCAATTCTAATAGACCAGGATAATATAGTTTCCTCACAACTTTAGGAAGTGTTCTCATTTAAGTTTATTCAAGATTAAATCTTCAACTTTAATTGATTAATAGAAAACTCTAAAGAAAATAAACTATTATAGTATAATACTAGCAATTATATGATATAATATTTTCATAGATCATTTATCAATGTAGAGGTGAATTACTTCAAAATACACTCCACTGCCATTTTTGTGAACTTAGTTGTGCAGACATTTATGTTCACAAAACCTATCTAGTTCATAAAAATGGTCTAAATTTTATATAAAGCTATATACAAAGGATTTGGGGTATATGTTCACAAAAACTATCCAGTTCATAAAAATAGACGTTCATAAAAATGGCGGTGAAGTGTAGTGTTTTATTTAAAAGTAATTAAATTATTTATTTAATTATATTTCAATTTATTTTAATTTCATCTCAAAGTATTTCATTAACACTTCATTTACATTAGAGTTAAATACATTTGATTTTAGAAATTCAAAGTTAAGGACAATCTTTAAGACCAAACACTTTAGAAAAAATATCATTTCTTTTAGAAAAGTATTCATTGAGTTATAAATTATAATAAATAAGAATATAAACTAAAACTATAAAGAACTAAAACCAATCTTTAAGTTTGGATTATTTTTCGAATAAGATATTTGACTAAATTATTAGTTTCCATATGTTTGACATAATGACGAAAGTGATATCAAGGTATATTTTCTAAGATTCAAATAGTTTAGTTATATTATCTAATATCAAATCATATGAATTGTCACAATTGCTAATAAAATGTTAAACATCTAAAATAAGTGACAATTTTTCTAAAATATGTAATAACTGTTCTATGAATGTGATTAACATATCTCTCAGTTTCTTAAAGTTTGGGCAAAATTTTTACATATAATGCCTTTTATTGTAATTAATTCCTTTTTGAAAAGACCGCCACTTTGAAAGGTTGCAAATTATAGTCTATAATGAGGTCAGTAGTAGAGACCCAAATCGGACCGGACCCGGACCGGACCGGACCCGGACCGCTGTATATTTTTCCGGACTCGGACCGGACCGGACCATAGCCTTTGAAAAGTCGGACCGGACCGGACCTGATTTTATAGGACTTTTAGGCTTAAATTAGACCGGACCGGACCGGACCCGGACCACTATCTATTTTTCCGGACCCGGACCGGACCGGACCAAACCTCCAAATATGTCGGACCGGACCGGACCAGTGATTTTTGGTCCGATTTGGGTCTCTAGTCAGTAGTGTCAATATATGTATAAAACCAATACAGTTCACTCCCCCAGCTGTAACTCTCCAAGTTGTGAATCTCTTGTTAAGAAAGTTAAGAAAAATTATTAATTCTTATATGACTTGAAATGGACTACAAATGATCAATTATGACTCTCCGAGTTATGGATTCTCTCTGTTATGAATAAATTCATACATTTGTTCATTCATATATCGGAGAGTGTAATGTATTGTTTTCAATTCTAGAAGAGTCTTAAGTCTAACACACGTTTATAAAAAAAAATTAAAAATAAGTTTCTTATAACAACTTTTTATTTTATTTATTCTCTTATTTCAAAATTTCCATTTGAATCGAGTTATGGTAATGTGAAGAGTAATCAAGGACAGTCTTTTGAATAAAAATATTTCCTGATTAGTAGCAAATTGTTATCGATAATTTATTAATAATAATTAGCAAGCTGCTAGCAACTAGGATAGTTAAAAAAAAGTGCAACGACTCAGTATTTATAAAATGATTGTCTTTAAAAACTGTGACTTAATTGAAAAGCTCAAAGTCTTTGATATTGAAATGTGCTCGCTCATTGTGTTCATACAGAAATCATTATTAGTTTGACTTCCTTTGACTATTAGTTACAAAATAATTAATTCAAAAATAATTTAATTTATTGAATACCAAATGTTTTTACTTTTAATTAAAGTATAAATTATTTTTAATTATTAGCCAAAAGATGTTGAAAAGGATAGCCATTAAAAAAGAGGAAAATGATATGACTTATGAACCGACTTTTAAACCTTTAGTTTATGACAGAGACTTCGGTTATGAGTCAAATCAGGAATCGGTGTCTGAAAATGAGACAAATATACCGCCGCAGAAGAAAATCAGATTCGAAATCAAAGATCCACGACTTAAGAAAAAAATGAGCGACACTTTTGTCCAAATCCAGAGTTTATGGCACACACCGGAGGTTATGCCACCGATTAAACCATTGTTTAAACCAGAGGTCAAAATTGAGAGGACAGCAGAAGTGGTTATGAGATCGCATAATGATGTCATCCAAAACAAATCCATTACCACTTGTAAAGCATTGCCGGACAGCACACAAACTAATGCTAAGACATTGTCAGTACCCACTTATGACAATATATTGCAAGAGATATTTCAGTGGAATCCCGACTGGTTTGGCCTCCATTTCTATGCCTTAATGTTTAACCATTTGTTTGATAGGCTTCAGGGAAGTGTTAAAGACAAACCACCGTTCCTTAAGTTCGAGTATCAGATGAAACAAAACAATTTTAAATACGAATACAATCGGAAAGAATATATCTTAAGACAATTGCCATTCATTTTAAGAGGACTTTTCATACGACTTAGCGATACGTTTAAAAATGAGGCGCCGTCTCGTATTGAGCGCTTCATTTTCATTAAAGATTATGAATACGTCGGACACTTACAACTCAATCGATTGATTAAATGCTATGCTCTCCGGGATATCCGTCAAGAGCTGAACCCATTCATTAGACCCCATGATATAATCACTCTTACGGTGAGATATCCACGGATTACTCTTTATATAGATATTTGTAAAGGTCTACAAATGTCTGTATAGAGAGCTCCCACTTTTTATCACTTCCTATTAAACAATAGTTAAAGACTTTAATGGTTAACTCTTTCTCTTATTAGTTGACAGTAAAGGAAAATGACGTTTTAATGAGGAAAAAATATTTCGGAATTATAGACAGTCATAAAATGCTTGATTTCAATGATTTGGATGAAGATATCATTAAAAACTATGAACATCAGACAAACTCTCGAATCTCTAAAGATTGTGAAGACTTTCTCTTATGGGACAGAATAACAATTATAACAAAACGGTCACAAAATTCAAATCTAATGATCAGACAAATAGCAAAAATGGATGTTCTTTTGAATTCTGTGTTTGAATTATCGCTAATCAATAATCTTTTGGATGAGTCCTCACAATGTAGTAAACTCTTGTCAAACATATTCAATGCAAATGCAAACATTCATCAGTTCTCGAGTGAAGACTTGGATGACTTTTGTATTGTGCAAAAGACAATAGTCCTGAACGCCATAGAAATGGTCAACAAATGCAATCCAATGGTTTTCTACAAAGGAATTCATAATCTAATGGTTATTGATATAAGTGACCACGAACTACGCTTTAAATACCTGTGCGATACAGTCAATGGCATTCTCAGCGATATGTCTAACAGTAAAATAAGCATGGTTAAAGTTATACTTTAATTACTCCTATTTTTAGGTAAGAAAAGAATTCTAGTCATCACTAGTAGTAAAGATAAGAACTTTAAATGGATGGATCGCCTCCGTTTCCTCGGATCTAAAACATTACTGAAGCCCTGGTATGTGGACAACAAGAAGGGGTGGACCCGAAACAAAGATATCATTACTTATGTTTTTGATAAGTCAGATAACATCTATAAAAGTATTGAATTAAAATTGTATACAAAGAGTGAGTCTGAGATAAAGAAACCAAAATATTCAGAACTGGTTAAACGCCGGGAAATATATAAAGAAATTAAGGAGAACTGCATTTTCAAAAATAAAGTCAAACATTACCAAACCTTATCAAAACTCTCGTCCTCTCATTTAATAGCAAGAGATGAGCTCTATATTAAAGGTCTGAATTTATCTCAAAATACTTTTAATTTTTGTTTTTAAAAAATCCTATTTTTAAATAATTTTTAGAATATTTTTATATTTCTTTAGAATCAATGCCTGCTTTTCACGAATTTATTAATTTTTATTCAAAAAAAATTATATAAAATGTTTTTTCAAACAAAACATCGATTTTTAAGTTGTAAAAAATGAGTCAAAACTTATTGTTTAAAAATTTGTATATTATAATAGGTTATGAAAAGCAACTGAATGAGTCGAACCTCATTGTGGGCACAGTCACAGATATCCTGAGTTGTCGTCAATTGTATGACGATAAGAGCAAACTATTTGACTGTTGTATTATAGATGACAGTCATCTCATGCCTGACGTAAACGTTTTAGCACTCATTCATTTGGGGGTCAACACAATGATCATCGGCGGTGACAGTGACTATAAAAATATCTTAACCGATGAGCCACTCCTTATGAAATCCAAATATCATTTAAGTTTATTGAAAAGAATTATTGAAAAAAATTTGAATCCATAAAAAAGACATCAATTCTTAAAACTAAAGAACTGACGATTTTTTGATTAAAAAATATACAAACATTTTTCAATTTTGATATTTAATATAAAATAATATAATTAATATTAAATTAATACTATAATACTTCATAATTGACTATTTTTGTGCTTGCAATATGTACATGTGCCAAAGTAATTAATAAATGAGTTGTTATACTATTAGTTTTGTTCTTCAATTTATTTTAATTTAATTTATTAATACTTTATTATCAAAAATAGATCCTTCAAAGAGTGACCTCTGCCTTATATAGGAAATAGTTCTGGGGGTCAACTGCTCTTTAAAAGACATTTATTGAGTAAAAGAAAATGTTTTGATAATAAATTAATAAAAAATAGATTTTTTATTATAAAACTACATTTGTTAGAAATTAAACTTGGTATATTTATTGATAAGTTTAAATATTATATAAAAAATTAAATGAATAAATAATTCAATTTTCAAAACAATGATTAACAAAACACCAAGATCAAAATTACCCAAAAATAAAAGTTATTTATCAGTTTAGTAAATCACTTGGGTTAACTAATGGACAAGATCAAACAATTTCTTAATTGCTAACCCAACAAATGAATAATAAAATTAATCGATTCAGTTATTTAATCGATTGGGTTATAGTCTGAGAAAGATCTTGGCTTTCAAACTACAGAAAGTTTCTTAAAAATTCTCTTTTGTGCTCACACTCACGATTAATCAATTTAGATCACCAAGCTACTCTATTTAATCGATAAATGACTGTATTACCTAGTAAAATAAAATTTATTCTAATATTTTTCTATTAATATTCTAAGACTTAAAATATGACTCATTCTTTGAAATAAATGAGGAAATCTTAAACTTAAAATATGATACAAATACAGGTATATAATTCACGTTTAACTAAAAAATAATATAAATATTTTAAATATTAATATTTAAAAATATTAAAACAAATATTAAAAGAAATATTAATAATATATGTAATAATATATTAAAAAAATTATAATTGTTTTTATGGTTACATAAATATCTTATTTTTAACATCAATAAAGAATTTAACGTTTTTTGGCCAAAGAATTGACAAATAGTTTATTTTTAAGACAAGTTTTGTATAATAAAACAAAGGAAACAAAGCGTAAGAAAATTTTTTAGAGGATTTGTCATTAAAAGAGAATATTTATTCATAGAAATACATTTAATTTGTAATTCAAATAAAGTGAAAAATTCAAAATCCAATCAATTCATCAAAAGTCTAATTCGTTTGACATTAATGTCCACTGAATTGAATAATATATAAGAATATATCAGTGAATAAAAAGAGAAAACAAATTCTTATAGAACAGAATAATGAGTTATAAATCCCTCTGGCGATTACCATAAAAATCTAGAGAAAAAAAGATCAAGAAAATATAAAAATTCAATTGATCTTTGAAAATGAAAAAACCATTTTAATGATCGACTGCACGAAAGCTCATAATTAGCTATTATTCTGTGTTTGACTTTTCGTTTTAATTTAAAAATATTGATGTGATTCTTATGAATTGAGGTTTAGTTTATTTTTGGTGATTCTTAAGACAAACCACTGTCTCGTTGTTTGTCTCTCTTTTCATATAAAACAGTTATTCTTCAGAGACAAGACTTTAAGTGATGTTATCTTAAGTTGAAGTTTTGTTTAATTAATTCTTATGTAAAAACTAGTGTTTAAATAGCGTTTAATCAGATGCTGTTTTGTGTTTGTTTATGTAAATTAAGTCTTTTATTTGTAGCCGAAACTATTTTATTAATTTAAAGATTTTTTAGTATTTATTTGATTATTCATCGAATCATTTATAAATATTTAATGATTTTAAAAAAGATTTTTATAATCAAAAAAAATATAAAAATCAGTTTTTTTAGTAAATAATGTTTTCGAAGGATATGTTGTTTTCATAAGAAAAATATGCAAACATTTAATAATTTTTGTTTTATTCGTAATTTTCCTAAACTTTATATAAAAAATGTTATTAAAAAGTGATTTTAATTAAATTAAAATAAAGTAGAATTAATATTTGTGCTTGGCTAATTTTGCTCAACAATTAGCCACTAACTGAACGTCCTGGAACACTGATAATATCACTGGTAAGGGAAGTCTTTAACTGTCATATCAGGTCACGTATTCCACGAGTTAAGAGTAATGTCTTTTAGTCTGTTTTTGGCAAATAATTTGATTGTTGTCTATCTTTAATATTAGACTAATGTCTGATTCAAACATTTAATATAATTAACTAAAGATTAATATTTATTATATTCTCGTATTTCTAACAATATTTACAGATTAAGATCCAGTATATGTTCAGACACTGAATCGAGAGACCAGTAAATACTGAGTTTTTCAATCGATTGTGAATTTTGTGCTCAAAATTCTTTAACAAAAGTATTCTTATTATTGAAAAAGTGATTCCATATTAAATAATTTTTACAAAAAATTTTATAATAAGAGAACATATCATTTGATAATTGCTTTCAATGATCAGAACCAAAATATTCCGGTTGAGTGAAGCCATTGAAATACTTGTCATTCATCACTATTATAATGTATTGAAATATCGAATTCTTGCCAAAATTCAATGCTAGAGTATATTCCTATGACTAAAGGCTAGAACCTCTGCAATTAAGTGTTAGATAACTGATCAGAATCTGTTTATTTCAAGTGCTGTTTTTAACTGGAATTTCATATTTCTTTTTCATTGTTTGTGTGACTCATTTTAACTGAAAAATTCCCATTCAGTCAGTCCTACAAATGATGTAATGATTACAATAAAAAAAATATATACATAAAAATACTTCACTTGAAATCTATTTTTAAATATTCTTAAGTGTTTCATACATTCGCGCGGATTAACTTTTAGTAAGTTTTTTAGTGTGACTTTTAATAACATCAAAACAAATACTAATTATTAATAATATTATTTTAAACGCTTTATTCACAAATATATTTTTTATATTAACTTTAATTACTGTAATTAACATTTAAATTCATTTATTTTATTAATAGCGTTCACTCAAATAGTATGTTATTAGAGCTAATGAACTAATTTCCAGGTTAACCTTAAACTAGATTATTTTAGACGAACAGATGTTTGTTATTGTTTTCAATGTGTGTTTAAGACCTAAAATGAATTTTTTAATCTTTTCATTAATAGTCTATTAAAATCACCGATCAATCAGTTCAAGAGAATAAGTCACGAAAATTAAATTAACTAGTTTCAATTTGTTAGCTATTTAAGTGTTCCAATGAATCATCAAGATTAATTTGCCATTAATGGATTGTGCTAATTAATCTAGTAGAAAATTTATTCATTCAGTTATCACTCGTCATTACTATTCATAAACAAAGGTATTGATTGTGCTTTTACCAAGAATATAATCTGAATCATTTTTTAAAAGCTTTAATTTTAATGAAATTTTATTTACACTTTTTCTGAGTTTTATATAAATATTATTTTTTAGATTTTAAGATATATTTTAGATAAGAGTTTAATATAAAACTAAATATTTTTACTATTTATTCGAAATATAATTTCTTAGAAAAATTAACCAGTACCTATTCTGATAAAATATTGAATCAATTAATTTTCAAATTAAATCCTTATTTGTTTTTAAATGGTTTGTCATTTCTTTTGTTTTTGTTTTTAAATTAATTCAATTTCATATATTTATGACATAATACCAGTGCTATCAGTAGTGCCTGTCCCCAGAGTCAAACTCTATCAGGATTTTTCATAACTTGTTTGCTTTCCAATCAGGTGTTGGTGGGGACGGGTTTTGTAGTTTCATTGATCACTATTTAGTTTGAAAGCATTTCACAACTGCTTATCAAATGTTGTAAAACACTTTCACTAAAGAATTCTCTCAAGAATTGTATCTTTCATTTAACCCTTTGATTATCTTAAGACAAGTGTTGTATAAATAAATGAGTAGTATAATCATTTATATTAATTATCTAGCTAAATCAGTGCTACAATTGTGACCATGGTGTTGGACAATAATGAAAACCATAACGACAACAATAGGGTGTCTTCACATCCAAATCATAATAATCACAACAATAATAATAATAAGAATAATAATTATAAGACAAATCACTTCTTGCAAATGGAAGACGGAAAGGCCTTACCACCCAGCCCTCATCTTAGCATCAATAGAATGGCCTACAATTTGCCTAATTTTAACGCACGATTCAGGCGGGCCTCACAAATACCTGGCGCTCGTCCTAAGAGTATCACCAGTGAAAAAATGTTTGGAAAAGTGAAACCCGAGTGTAAATCACCGCTCGATTTCTTGAAAACACTTTTTCCTATAATTGGTTGGCTCTCTAATTATAAAAGGACTGATTTAGTTCCCGATTTAGTCTCCGGTGCAACTATTGCTGTCTTTCAAGTGCCAGAAAGTAAGTATTTTATGCCAAAGAGAGAGAGGGAGAGAGAGAGAGAGAGAGAGAGAGAGAGAGAGAGAGAGAGAGAGAGAGAGAGAGATTTCGGAATTTAATAAATAATATTTTATTTTAATTTTTAGGTATGGGTTATAGTTTATTAGCTCAGATCAAACCTGTTTATTGTCTTTACTCTTCATTTTTCCCAATTTTTATTTATGCGTTGATGGGAACATCACGACATTGTTCAGTGGGTAAGTTTTGCCTCACTTTCTAATTATCCAGGAATTTTACTTTTGAAAGTTCTTCTCATTTTTTTGACTAAAATTTTATATATATTATTCTAAAAATATATTCAAATATTTAATTACAAAAGCAAATGTTTATTCCCAACACATTATTAATTAGTCTAAGAAAACAACTCATAATATTACAATTGAGGGATAGCCAAGACTTAAATATATGACTTAAATATTTTATTTTCTTAAAATGTTGTTTATTTGATTCTTACACACTTCCCGATCAACAAGGTAAACCTAAAATAAGAAGTTATCTTAGAATTTAAATTTAACTTTTTAATAAAATATATTGTCTTGTTCAAAGTGATAAGAATAATATAAGATGAATTTTATTTAATAATAATACCATGATAATTTCAATAAAAAGAAAAATTTAAAATAATTGATTTCAATTCAATATTTTGAGTTAATCTTAAATGAGTTCAACTTTAATATTAAAAATTAATTATAATTTTAATATTTAAAAAGTTAAGTCTATACAAGTTTATTTAACAAATTATATTTAAGATCTATGACCAAGAGGATAATGATTCAAAGTTTGTAATAAACTATTGTAATTAATAAGAAATCCTTGGTCTTAATGACAGGAGATGTGAGACTCTAACTATAATAATAGGAAAAGAAAATTCTAAAGAAATATATTTTTCTAATCATTAGTTTTTAAGAGTTTTTTGAATTAAAGATATCGGAAAAAATTATAGCATTCAATCAGTTGTTGAAAAACAACAATTTAAAAGTTATTCGCATATTATATATGAGAGGTTCTGAGAAGAGTTTTATTATTGACACTCCTTTAAAGTATAGAATAATTGAATTTCTTTTATGTACTTAACTTTAGGAAAGCCATTGCCTCAACATTTCTGACATTTTTGAAAAGCATTCAAAAAATAGTTAAATGAATGAAATACTGAATGACAAACAAAATATATCTTTACTTATATTCCAATTAAAAAAAGATGAATATTTCAATGGAAACATAGGGTTGAGTTAAACATCATATGAGTAATGTTTCCGTTTGTCAAAAGTTGGCATTTATTTTGAATGAAATTCTTTTCTTATAAAATGAGTTAAGGGTTAAAAACGAAAGAAAAAGTACATGAATTTGAGTGCAATAATTCTGTGTTCAGAATAATAGATATGCGGAGACCTTGAATTCAAAATATAAATGACCTAAACTTCAAAGAAAATGTTTTTCTCCTAAAAAATGATAATTCAATTAATTTAATCGATTCATGAATTCTTTCATAAAATATTCGGAAAAAATGATCACGATTCTTTAGAAAAAAGCCAATTTACTCACCCCTTTTAATCTAATTTTAAATTTAACTCAAAATTTCACTAAAGAAAGAAAAGCAACTAGACTAATTATATGATAAAATTCCAATGTTTTTAAAATATTCTCATTTAATGATTTTTCTTATTATTTAAGAAAAATGAATATTTTTTCCAATAAAAACATCATTATATCAAAAGTCAATGCCTGGAGTAAATTACCAAGGTTACTAAAAAAATAAATGATTTTATATAAAAAGCTAATTTTTTACCTTGATTCAATTAAAAATTTATACTAACTTTATATATATATTCGGTATTCATTAAATTGTAAATATTTGTTCACTAAAATAAACAATTTATTGATTATATTAATTCAATTGAAATGACCATGATCTTATTCTGATTTTTTTTAAAAAGGAACGTTTGCTGCTCTCACAATAATGACAGGTGCTATTATAAGGCAGGTAAACGATGATCTGTCACGCGATTTACCCAATACTTCTTCTGATGACACAAATCAAAACTCAACCCTTCCTTCGAGGGAAGAGATAGCCATCGTTTGCTCATTTCTGGTCGGGTGCTATCAATTGCTATTTGGTAAGATCAATCTGAAATTTATGATTAGCTTGCTAAAATATAAAATCCTTCAACTCATTTAAGGCTTTCTTCGTTTGGGTTTTGTGTCGGTTTATATGTCCGAACAATTCTTAAATGGGTTCACGTGTGCGGTCGCATACCATGTTTTGGGCTCACAGTTTCAGCACATGTTTGGCATTGAGACTAAGGGTCAGTCCGGGATATTCTGCTTAACTAAAGAAGTAATAGAAGTGTTCGTCAACATTAAGAAGACTTCAATCACATCACTTATTCTGTCCGTTGTTTGTATTATCGCTCTCTTGGCGTTCAAACTATATTTAAATGATGTGATTAAAGACAAGTTCAAAATAAAAGTAAGATAGTTGATTGTTGTGTTTAATGTAACTGACCAAGATCACTATTGACAGGTGCCATTTCCTATTGAAATATTGGTAGTGATTAGTTCTGTAATCGCATCAAATTTGTTGAAACTTAGAGATAACTACAAAATAAAAGTTGTGGGTGAGATAGAGAGGGGTCTGCCCACACCATTGACACCCTGGTCATATTGGTCAGTGCTAAAGTCTGCGTGGCTTCCCTGCATACCTCTGGCAGTGGTCTCGTACGCCATCACATACTCTGTGGGCAAATCGTTTGCTATTAAACACGACTACGAAATAGACTCCTCTCAAGAATTGATAGCATTGGGAGGAAGTAATCTCTTCTCCTCATTCTTCAGTTGTATACCTGTCGGCGCTTCTCTTTCACGGAGTGCTGTTCAGGAGAGCTCAGGCGGTCGGACACAGTTAGTCAGTCTCGTCAATTGTGTCGGCATTTTTGCAGTTCTCATGTATTTCGGTTCTTTACTCGAAGAGTTACCCGATGTAAGTGATTTTATCTTGTTCATTCAATTCATCTAGTTATAATTATTTTCAAAATTAACCTTGATTATTTTAATTATTGATTGAACAACTGTTCAGGCAGTGTTGGCAACTATAATATCAGTGGCGCTCCGAAAACTTCTCCTCGAAGTAAAACTATTCAAAAGGTATTGGGATGTCAGCAAAATTGATGGGGTAATTATCAACTCTTTATTTATATTTATCCAGCCATATTTAATCATTTATGCAGGCATATTTACTCATTTACCCTTGATCAATATCATAGTTATTTCTCATTGTTTAAATATATAATAATCTTGACCATATGTATGTAATCTTGGCTATATTCATATGAATAAATTTTCCAAAATATTTGTAATTCTAATTAAAATTCAAACAGAAATCAAGCGTTAAAAAAGTATCCTAACACAAAAAAACGACTCGTGGTATTTAAATTATTAAGGTATTAATATTAGACAATCAAAAGGATATTCATTAGAAGAGATGTCACTCCTCTTAAACACAATTATTGAATAATAATTTATCAAAGAATTGATTTTCATATTTAACTGATTGCGTGCAACAAATCCTACAAAAAGTTCAGACACTTTATAGTTATAACTAATGTTTTCCATAAATAACAATAAATAATAAATAAAATGACAATTTTGTCCTTCAAATTAGTAATTAGATGAACCTAGAATAAACAGAAAAAAAATTACCTTTACTAAAAACACATTTCAAAGTTACCTATTTAATAATGTGTTGATATATCCTTGTTAACCATAAAACTGTATGAACGGTATATTTATATTATATATGACATAACCCAGTGTTTAAACAATACGTTTTTATGGGATTTCAAGACTAAATTGTAGTTCAAATAAAAAGTATCAATGAATAAGTTGTGAAATTATTTTTTTATCCAATTTTTATTTGATCTAGTCAATATTTATAGAAAAATTAGGGACTTTTTTCTTGTCATTCCTTTTTTTTTATTAAATCAATAAATAATTATCTAATCAATGATGTTGTTTTGATCAAGGTGATTTTATTAAGTCAAATTGTGCTTGTTCTTTTGAAAGTTCTTAATTTATGATATAAAGTACAAATTTTGCAAGAGCATATTGTCTATTATAGTGTATAATTTATAGATTTATCAATACAAATAGGATTAATTATTTTGAACAGATTTTCTTTAAATCATTTCAAATGAACTTGTTTGTTTTTTTGCAGATACATTTGAATAATTAATATAATCTATTATTGCATTTAATTATAAAAATAGAAATTCATTAAAATTAAATTAAAATAATCTTTTAATTAAAATTTATTAATTATCTGGAGATGAATGAAAATATCCTTGCAAAATTAATATACTAGTACATTTATTGCGAAATATCTACAATCGTTGAATATTTATAAACATTTAATTAATACTATTTATTAAATTAGAATTTCTTTTTTAATTAATGATCATGTTCATTTAATTAATTTTTAGTCAATATGGTTGGTAACGTTCCTATCAGTAGTAATCTTGGACATAGACTACGGGCTATATCTAGGTCTAATTTGGTCACTCTTAACATTGATATATAAGTCTCAGCGGCCGCGAAACCATTTGTTGGGAACAGTCGGCGATCAGACCGATGTGTTTGTGCCGATCGGCAAATATGTCAACGCAAAAGAAGTGCCCGGAATAAAGATATACCAGTTTTGCGGTCCTTTACATTTTGCTAACACAGAATACTTCATTGAAGGACTCGAACATTCACTGGGATTCTCACCAAAGTAAGCTCTTGGTTAATTGCTAAACTAAACTAACCATGATCATTTTAATTTAAGGGAAATTAAGCGAAAAATGTCTAAAATGGATAAAATGGAAAAAATGCAAAATTCAAACGAAAAGAACTTAAGAGTGACTATCGATAGAACCAAATATTCTTATAATATGAAAAAGGAGGCCATTCCTCGAATGCCGACACATCTCATAATAGACTGTTCGATGTTCTCATATATAGACACCGATGGCATCAAAACACTTAAACGTTGTATTCTAGACTACGGCTCAGTTGGTGTCAAGACTTTATTAGGCGGCTGTCCCTCACATGTGACCAAACAGTTAGAAAGAGACCACTTTTACGCTGCAGTGCCCGCACACCATATCTATATCAGTGTCTACGATGCCATACAACACGCCATACAATTGAGAGACGGAATAGGGATAACAGTTGTGATGGAAGAGACAGAAGAAAATGGTGTCAACAATAAGGGTTTCGAACATTTCGATGAAATCAATATTGATAGCAATGAGAACATCACTCAAAAAGAGACTGAATTCAACAAAGCCTGAGCTCTCATTAATGACACCATTTCTTTGTTAAAACATATCTATTATTTATTTAATCAATTATTTGGAATTCATTATAAAATATTAACTTTTTTTAAATCCAGACTTTCGTTTGTAATCAAGAATTCAAATAAAATTATTAACTTTTTTTTGGCACAAAATTATCAATAATTTTAAGAAATTGCTGTCAATTATAAAATATTTATTTCACACTAAAGTCTCGCAGGTTTTTATCCTTCTCAATATGATTACCTAGGTATTTTCTTGTCGATAGCAATTGACTCTATTTTAACCATTAATGTTGACGAGCATAACAGTACTGCACAAATTGGGTACTATTGTTGGAGACAATTTCGAATTTTAATTCTATATACAATTTAGACTATTTATTGTTACGAATGAATTAATATTAAACCCAATACTAAGTATTAAATGAAAATATATTTAAAGTAAAAACCATTTATTTTAATCCAATTAATTGAAATTAATTTCTAAAATTAAGAATATATTTCTTTGATATTACTTGAAAACTAAAAGTAACAAGATATCTGAATGACTCATAATTTCTAAAATACTGATTCCTAATTGGCCAATTGCTCAACAATGAGCTTGGTCATCCTCTCGTTATAACTCATTAATGGTTAAAGAAAACATTTTAGTTCATCAATTAATCATTATTTAAACGAATATTTAAAATGAATATAAGTATTTAATTCGTAAAATTAAATGGTATTTACTGTAATTCGAATTCAAATTTGAGATTATCTCTAATAAATGTTCAGAATTTGTGTGAATTGTTGTTAATCTCGTGAACACATATTAAGGGTTAAAACAATTAACGAATTATCAAAGAATTCGATTTTAAATTATTTATTCAAAAATACTTTTATTTCATTGAATTCTCTTAAAAATGATTTCAATTCTGTTATTACTTCTGATGTCGACTTCAACTGAAAGTCAATCCGATTGGTGTAAAATCATTAAACCGAATAACACTTATAATGGACTCGGAATGTATTGGAATCACACAAACTCTACACTCAAAATGTTTAACAGAGCGGGTAATGAGTGGACGGTCGCTATGAATGACACAATTCTTATACCAGATTTGGGTTCAATTGAGTTAAATAAAGACAAATATTACCACAAAATAAATCTCATTCTTTTGGATAAGTATTACGAATGTTATATCAATCAAAATGTAAGTTCTCTAAAGAGTGAATACAAATTAGTATTTCTTTCAATTCTGTGTTAATTTTAGGTTCCGGTGATTAGAGATTCACAACTTTTCCGTTGTACTAATGACCCGAAATTCGAGGATATGAAAAGTATGGAAAATCTGATGAAATATGTGTTTGTCATTTGGAACTATGAATACGGACTGTTTGTCCACAGAAATAATTTGGAAGATTTTTGGGCACTGAGTCTGAAGGAAGTTCTGAATAAAAATGATTCACAGTTTTGCCACAAAGGATGTGATGACTTCAATAATATTTCTATTACTGAAGTGAATACTGCCTTCAAAAACAGTGAAATTTTCAGTAAAATTGATGTCATTATAAGACTATCGGATAAAAATAAATTTGTTATTCTTTACAACATTGAGGGTCGACCCAAATATTGTATCACAACTTCTCTTCATTCGGTATGACTTAAATAATTGTCATTTAATTAAATGGTTTTATACTTTTAGTGCACAAATGAGGCAAATTTGAAACCACTCTTTGATAAGTGTTTTCCTCCAAAACCCTCAACACAAAGGGCTTCAACTGATACTACGACCTCCACTCAAAGGGCTTCAACTGATACTATGACCTCCACTCAAAGGACCACTGATGGAACCAATGGTAGCAATACTTCACTTAAAGTCAATTTATTGTTTTTGTTGTCCGCAGTTCTTATCGTTATTTTTACTTTATTTTAGTTAACTTTTGTTTAAAACAAAATTCAATTAAAAATACATTTTATAGAATTTTATGTTATTTTTAATAAAAATATTTTATTTTTTATAAAATAAAAGTAATAATTATCTTCTTTACAATATTGATGGCCCACCAAAATATTGTGTCAATAGAACTACACTTCTTTCGGTATGAAATAAATAATTGTTATTTAATTAAATTGTTTTATACTTTAAGTGTACAAATGAGGCAAATTTGATCCCAAACTTTATTTCTAAGGAAAATCGCTATAAAGTCCTGAAGAAGAATAACGACAATTATTGGACGCCAACCCTTTTTTTATATAATGGGTTTCGTTATTATTATAATTACAACTGTTTTTCACTTTCGTATGGTTTCGAAGCAAAAGCAGAGACGGATTAGAAGCGCCTCTCGATATAAACCCGAGACTAAGAAAAAGACTTCAAATTTAGCCCAAAAGTAAAAGTGGTGTCAATGAATTAGTCCCAAGTTATTCGCGCACAAACTCTGTATTTAAATTTGTTTTGTATTTAACGACAAATATTCTTATGAGAGAAAAG